>LS055479.1:0-15602 GCA_900241095.1 Acartia tonsa
TTTCTCGCATCGTATTATAAACAGCTTTCCGCGGATATAAAATGTACAATTATAAGATTAAAACCAGTTTTTTTAGCCCCAAGGTGCCGAAGGCATGGGCTAAAAAACTGTTTTTTTTTATCTTATGATTGTACATTTTTATATTCTTAGAAAGCTGGATATAATAAGATGCTAGAAATAGTTTTTTCGTATGGATGAGAACCGGTTCTTATCCACAGGATTCGAATGAATACTAGAAAAGGTTTTATTATGTCAATAACAAGCGATATAAATAAAGTTCATGGATATGATATAGCAATCTACAGGTAAAGAAATATTTCAAGCTTTCTGCGTGAATATAACTTATTATTTTTATTTTAATATTCGTGGAAATTTTCTGTAATACGATGCTTTACCTGAGTTTTCAGCACTGCTGAGAACCGGTTCCACTCCAGCGGTTTCGAAGTCATACTGGAAAAATAGATATTCACAAAACCTCCGCGTAAATTTTTACAAATTAAAAGGAAGACAACATCCATAAAGGCGAAGCTCAGAAATGGTAGGACAAACGAAATTCAGTAATCTGCTTAAGGACATACTTACTTTTTGAGAAGATGATTTTAGAGAGATTTCTGACAAAATATTTTACCTTGTTGTCCAAGAAATCATTGATACGAAAATTAGTTGATAAGGATAATTATCTCATACTAAAAATCAGCATGTGTTAAATGGGCATTGTGGTAACGATAATAGAGTTACTACGCTTTCTAAATTGAACCTAATCTTTAAAGGAATCGTCATCTAAAGTTTGAAATCAATAGGACAATAAAATATACCTAAATTAATTGAAAAGGCTAACTGTGGCGTACGGGCGGACGTACAGAACCTAATTCTAGAAAAGGTTCACTTTTAAAAAATTATAATAAAATAAGATAAAATCACTAAACCTCTCGAACTCAACTATAGTAAAAATGCAGAATTATAATGGACATATAAAGGGTGAGCAAAAAAAAATGCGTAGATTTTTAAAATTCAAATTGCGCGGCTTTTGTTAATAGTAGAACAATTTTACGCACACCATTAGAACCGCTATGAACTGTTTTTGGAAATATAAGAACGGTTTCTGTGCTACAAATAATCTAGGAGCTAGGTGGTAAAATGTCCCAAAATTTACTCGCAAGTCAAGTTTTAAGTCAGTTGGGACATTTTAACACGTAGCTCCCTAACTATACGTAGCAGAGGAATCGTTCTTATATTTCCAAAAAATAGACTTCATAGCGGTTCTAATGATATGTGTAACATTTTTCTACTATTAATACAAGCCGCGCAATTTGAATTTTAAAAATCTACGCATTTTTTTTTGCTCACCCTTTAGAAAGTCCTGAGTAAAAATCATATACCCCTTCCATAAGTAGTTTACCTTCCTTATTTAAGTTTTATTATCTGTAATACAAAGTAGAACGATGTCTGTCTGTTTGTTTGTTTGTAGCAAAGGATCTCGCTAACTGCTAACCCGATCGGGACATCCCCAACCCCCCCCCAAAAAATGGAAAATACCTCCCCCCCTCAAAAAAATTTTCTTTTTAAAACTAAAACTAAAATAGTGGGGTCGACAAAATTTTTTTTTTAAATTTTTCTTTTAAATCTAAAATACGAAAAATTGGTTTGATCAAACGTCTTGGGGCAAAGCCCCTAGAGGCTAGGGGCGAAGCCGCTAGTATATCCATATTGGAGCAATCAACTATTATCTCTCAAGTCGAGCAACGCAGGTTTAAAGCCCCTCGTAGGTGGTTAAGCATAAGATAAATCATGTATAGCATCGTATTACAGACAATTTTTATGAATATGAAAATAAAAAATAAAAAAATATACCAGTTGTATCAGCCCGGTCCTTCGGCCTTCGCTTCTAATCTTATGATTTTTATTTAAATATCCGTGGAAAAATGTCTCTTGCATGATGCGATAAATAACTATAATGTAATAGTATAATTTAAAACTTTAATGATTATTTTTATTCTAATTTAGCGAATGTTTCCGATGAATTGAGAAAAAGCTGTTCAAACATTCTTGCAAAGTGAGTATTTTTTTTATTTTTGGTGATCATTCTATGCTATCTCTATAATAAAGTAACAGGCTCTCTGTCTGCCTGTAGTTTTATTTCTTCGCATAGGTTCTAGGAAGGTTTATAACTATTTTGGGGGAGGGTTCCACCACCACAATCAGAGAAATCACAATAAAATCGAAAAAAATTGAAATATTTCCGCTGCATAGTGTCGCTAGCGTAGTCTCGCAGCGTAGAGACATGAATTTGAAATTTGAAGATATTTAAAATAAAATAAAAACATTTAAATGCCACTAGAGGCCTCTAGGGGCGTAGCCGCTAGTATATACATAAAGTTTGTTTGTTTTTCTGTTAATATCTAGCTACTCTAGTCATTATACTGATTCAGCTGGATGTCTCAGGACGATTTTATTCATATTTTTTTTAAAGTAAGTTTTTGAATAGTTTAAGGCCAGTTTTCTGTCCTGTCTCTTCGGTTCTACCTTCCTTTTACGGCTGAGGCAATTAAAAGTCTGGCCCAACAACCCAGGATAACTAAGGGGAGCAAAATCTCTCCTTTTCTGTCAAATACCCGGGGTATTGGGATAAATAAGACCCAACATACAACCCACTCTTTGATTGCACGACCCTTGTCTGGAAGTCCTAACTGTGCATGGTAATGAATTGCACCTATTTTGGGCCAATACATTCCCCTATTTCTGTCTATTAATATCGTCTTTCTGAAATAGCACCAGTAGGAACAATTTTTAACGTTTCTAGTTATGATGTTCTTATAATTATAGAGTACCCCAACACAATTTTCTTAAAAATATATATTAATCATTTTTTGTGCATTACAGATTATAAGTGTTTAAGAATAGAGAGACTAGAGTAAAACAATAGAGGGGGAAGGGATTAAATAACTGTATGTCCCCACCGGCCCAGTGGACCCTGTGCCGCCTTTCAATTTGGTCTTTGAAAATCAGCCAATAGCATCGTAAATATTAACACAACTAAGTCGATACAGAAGAGGATAAAGCACTTTGCTAGCAGAAGAAAAAGGTCCCCAAGACAGGGATCAGGTAGTTGTCTGGGTTATACATCTATACTTATTACATTTATTTTTGCATTGCAGAAAAGAAGTGTTTGAGAACAGAGAAAATTGTGAAAAAGAGATCTTGTTGAAGAGACTTGAAAAGGTTTTGACAGGTAGAGTATTGGAAATTAATTAATTTTTAGATAATTCATGAAATAAAATCATGTAATAATTAAACCATAACCAAATAAATTAAAACTAGCAGCTACGCTCGTAGAGGTCTATAAGGGCATGTTAAGATCAGCTGTTTAAAAAACAGAGAGATGTTTTTTTTCGCTGCTAGATGGAGTTTATTACGTTTTTTTTGGGATTTTCCATGGGAGAACATACCATTACCCAATAATGTTGAACAAAATTACCCCTTTGTATATAAAAATTAGTGGTTATTTTAGACACTAAACTTTATGAACCAACCAATTAAAATTCATAGAAGTCCCCAAAGTTGTTGAGCCAACAAATAAGAAAACGGTATTAAAAAACGGTATGGGGACTGGTGTAATAAACAACCCATTGTCCCCTTCCTTTCTGATCTTAAAGCACTGAAAACAATATTCTAAAAACTTAAGTAAAAAGATTTTTTTAAATATTTACTTTTTTTCTAAAAAATTGATTATCTTCAGAAGATGAGAGGGTTATTTTATCTCCCTCCGCAACCACACAAAAAATATATATTAAGGGGTGGGGGGTGAGGTGTATACCTATACATATTTAATCCTTGTAATAAAGTAACAGGATCTTTGTCTGTCTGTCTGTACAGAAGGATCTTGCTTAGCGCTGTCCCAATATGGTTCTTCTTTACAGTGTAGCTTCCCATATGTCTTGTTTATAACTATTTTGGAACATAATGTAACTCCACTGTTCTCCTATTGGCTTATTTACAGAGTGTGTCTCTAGGTTATCTCTATTCCATTACATAAAATACTAATATGTATGAAAAGAAAAAAAAACTCTAGAGTGAAAAGTAAAAGTAAACATATAAAATTTTAATTCTGCTTTTAGTTGAAACTTTAGTTTTAAAACTTTACTTGACAATATTAAATATTTATAAATTTAGTCTTTCTTATATGCAAAGGAAAAATCTCTTAAAATTTTAATCAATTTAATTCAAATTTTTTTTTTAATTTGCACAAGGATGACAACATCCATAAGTAGCGAGGCACAAAAAATTAGGATAAGACAAGGAGATTTAAAAAGCGTTTGTTGAAATAACTCATAAAATTTAAAATCACGAAACCTTGCTAACGTATTTTTATTGTTTATTATATTTATATTTTGTATGATTGTATTATGTTGAGGATTTATTACTTAATTTTTTCTTTCATTGTCTTATCTCTTAAGATCCCCGATAATAACCCCAAAATTTCTATCATAAGAATGTAATATATGGATCAAGTCAAGCAAAGTGTGCCAAACACAACAAGTAAAGCAAAACATGCCAATATTCTGTAAGTAAAGCAGAGTATGCCAATATTTTATCAAACAAAGCAGCATGACAAAAAATAAAAAAAGAGATTAATTTGACATTCTTTTCCGATTTATTTACCATATTTCTTTAGATGAGAAACAACAAGTTAGTTCAGATTTGATAGCCCGCCGTAAGCAGCTGGCGGCTGCAAAGGAGCTTCACTTTGATCAGCAAAAGGATATAGCTGCCAAACACACCAAACAACTGCAGGTAAAACCCAGGGAGGGAGGAGACATTGGGCTGTTTATTATACTAGTCCCTCAAGTTAAAAAAAGTCTTTTTCTTACTTTTTAGCTCAACAACTTTGGGGACTGTTATTTAATTTTGATTGGATGGTTCATTACGTTGAGTATCCAAACGTTTCAATTACTAATTGATTTTTTTTTACATATATTTTCACCAGAGACCCGGACTTTTTTGACAATATTGTTTTGTATAATATTCTATTCATCTGATTGTTGGAATAATGATACCAAGATAAGCAATTTGGCAACAAATTTTGTACAATTTTGTTTAGATTTGCAAATTCTGCTTATTAAGTACTGACAATCTACAAGAGTTATTATTAGTTTGTCTTTCCTTCTGATTTTAGAGCTTATATGGATGTTGTCATCCTTGTTTTTCTTGGTATTTAGGATTTAAAACAGAAACACGAGATGGATATGGATAGAATTAAAAGTAGATACAGGTAAAAAATCATAAAAAAATAGTTTAAATATTTTGAGCAAAATTTTAGAATTTTCTATATCCTATAAATAAGTAATAAATCCTACAATATAAGGTATCATTTTTTTGGTATCTCAGAACTAGAAATTGCTGTACTTTATAAATATTTTGTGGTGGTTTAGGTTTTTTCCTCGCCACCTGGTCCTCTCTTAAAGGCTAGGGGTGAGGTAACTTTATAAGTAACTGTATATTTATAATTTTAGTTTTCATGAGATACAACCATCATCCTATTTACATCGTACTCTATAATATACTTTTTCTGTACGTCCGTCAGTCAGTCCATAATGTAAATCTAGTATATACATTGTTTTGTCAGTCTGTCTGTCATTCATGCTTCAAAAGACATGTATATTTTTTTTATAACAGGTTTCGTGAATTAAATATTTTTCAGACTTGATATTCACGGTCTAAAAGAAGAAATCGCCAAATTACAAAATGAAATTGCTACTGTTTATTCACCAAATGTGGTGAGTTGAATAAAATTATATCTTATTTATATGGACCATTAGGGATAAAACAATGGACAATAATTTATACCTATAAGCTTAGGTTGCAAGTTTTTTTTAAAAATGTTGAAAACGTGCCATTATGCTTTGACTACATATGGTTAATTTTCTTTAAAGCAACGAATTTCTTTATAATTACCTAATTAAGTACATGAATATCAAATGTAGTAATTTAGCCATATTGTTTCAGCTGCTTCAAGAGTTAGTGAGAAACGAAGGCGCTGCTGCCGCGTCCTCCATTCTTCCAAATCCCGCCATTTCTCAGAGCGAAGGCGACATTTCAACCAGCAGCTCTCGCTCAGAGATGGACGCCGAGTTTCAGTGCTGTGTCTGTGGTGCGCTACTCAAGCCACCAGGACACATTTACCAGGTAATTGAATAGAGCTTATACAATGAAATTGATTTGGAAAAAATCACAAAATCTATATGTGATTTTCAACGGTCGTTGGGAGGCAACACATAGTAGAATTGCCTTGGGTTCAGCGGTTAGAGAGATCCTTTGGTACAGACAGAAACACAGAGATCCCCTTACTTTATTATAAGGATGATTAAATGTTTTGTTTTAGTGTTCCGAAGGCGACCTCTTGTGTACGAATTGTAAAACTAATCCAGATATAACAACCTGCCCAGATTGTGGTCAAAGGTAAAGATACAGGGATCTAACGGGATAAGACAATGGCCGATACATTTATGTACATCCCAATTGATGATACACAAAATTACCCCTTCTGTTGATTAAAATTAGTGGTTGATTTTAAACTTCAATTTAGTGAACTGCATATTATTTTCTGTTCAATGGTTTAAACTACATATATTTGAAAGAATTTTAATTTTCAACCAATTAGTTTTAGAAATATCCAGACTTGAAAATCATATATTTTGGATATATGCAACATTAATGGCTATCCTGTTTTCACAAAAACAGCATGATGACTATTTTGGCATGGTGGTGCCTAGTAATTGATTACTATTTATTGTAATACAAAATTATAAATGTCAGATTGTATTCTTGTAACTTATGCATGCAATCAAACTTGTTAAATGCACTTCATGCAACTATCCCTTTGATTTGAAATCACATATCCCTATATAAAGTAAAACGAAGTCTGTCAAATATATATCCCCTTTCCTCTAGTGACCCTAAGGGCCTCCTAGGGCGTAGCTGCTAGTATAATATAACTCTTTTTATGGGTTTTACTGCTAGTATAATATAACTCTTTTTATGGATTTTCGATTATTAATATATTTGTTGATATTTAGGTTGGAGGGGGATATAACAAGAAACAAAGCATTGGAAAAACTTGCTCAAAAGTATTTTAATAAAATTTAATCATTCTCATTTAACATTTGTATTATCATTATTTATTCATTTTTTAAGAAAATAAATGTAACTTTAATCAAGTAGTATTTTTAAAAGCGAAGCTTTTCTATAATTAGGGTCGGTACGTCCGTCCGAGATAGATAGCTTTTTAGTTAATTTAGGCATGTTAGAATCGTCCTATTTGTTTCAAACTTTGCATTGTGATTCCTATAGTAGTTAGATACGATTTAGAAAGCGTAGCAACTCTATAATCATTACCAGAATGTCCGTACGTCCATTTTAAACATGTTGATTTTTCTACTTTTTAAACACCAATTTTTATGCGATCTAATTATCCGATTCTTCTGATTGTTTGAAAACTGATTCCTATTAAAACAAGGTACAATGTTATCAGTGAAGCATCTCTATAAGAAAGTCCCAAAAATGTAAGTATGTCATTAAACAGTATAATCTATTTATGCAACAAATTTACTTACAATATTGTTTGTACTGATGCATTATATTCTGCTAATTCAGTTCTGACAATCTACAAGTCTTAATGTTCGTTTGTCCTACCGTTTCAGAGCTTCGCTTTTATGGATGTTGTCATCCTTGTTCTTTCCTTGCTTTTTAGATGTACATCCTATAACATAAAACAGTAAGTTTTTTTTGTCTAATCGATGAGACCGTTTAATTTAAAACAAAGGAAAACCCACCACGTATTTTAAATTTGCAAACTGACGAACAGCCAAAGTGAATTATAAAGTAGCTCTACAACTAAAAACAAGAATATTTATAAACTGAATATATTTTTTGTTCTGTTTGACTTTCCATATTATAAGAATATGTTTATTATTATATATACACAAATATATATTATCATAGAGATTATTGATAGCTGTCTGTCTATAGTGCCCTAGCAAAATGGGGATAGCTGTCACTGCTTTTGGCCTACCTTCTCTTTTGACGTCAGGAAATACACTATACACCACCCATTTTCGTAGGGGGTTTCTTTCCCCCATCCCTTTTTCTTTCCCTCTACGATGACGTTAATAGAATAGGTAGACCAAAAGCTGTGACATCTATCCCCATTTTCCTAGGGCACTAAACACAGCTACAGATTATTGTGAAGAAAAATAACAGTAGATTTCAAACAAAAGTAGGCAAAAAGGAAAATTAAAATTAAAAAAAGCAACCTAAAAATAATCATTTGTTTGGCAAATTTGCTTTAACGGAATTTTGAAAAAAAATCAATATTGACACATTTTAGATTGAAATTCTCGTCAAATTCGTTGCTTAAGTCTTAGTACCTTAAAAATTGATTTTCTTAAAATAGAGACTTAATATTTTACATTTTTCCTAATATGGCAATTTTCCGTTTTTTTACATGCTTAAGTTTTAAAACTACTGTTATCAATTATCATATTGAATTATCAATAATATTATATAAAAATTTGTGGCAATTAAAATTGTATTTTTTGTAGGCACTTTTTAACTGTAGAGTTATATTAAATTAATTAGGAATTGATTTAAATATTATCATTAAAACCCGTTCAGGACCACACTATAATTATGTATCGTATTATAGACAATTTTCCACGTATAATAGAAAAATAATATATTGAATTAACGCCCGGGCTTTGGCCTCTGGACGCCGACAAAATAACAACTTTTATATTTTAACAACCAAGGAAAACTGTCAATAATACCATGCGAACAAAAAACTAGATCATTCCAGAAAAATATTACTTCACTTTATAATTATATAAATATGTAGCATATCTTGTTAAAAATTAGAGGCAAACACAAGAAACAATATTTTTTCTGTTTAAAAAAATAATAAACAAAATGACCTTTAAAGCTTAAAATAACATTTAAAAATCCTTTATGGGTTAATCTAAAATTGCCTTTCCCCTTTTCTACAATCTTTAAACCTCCCAAAAATAGAATTTTGTACTAGTGTGTAAGGAAAGGAAAGAAAAAATATTTTTTATTGACCTACACAAAAATTAACCTCCAATTTACAAAAAGAGAGAGAGTGGACAATGAGCTGTTCATTACACTAGTCCCCAAAGTTTATAATAGCGATTTCTTAATCGTTGACTTAATAACTTTGGGGACTTTTGATTGGATAGTTTATTAAGTTGAGTGTTTAAAAACGTTTCAACCGATAACTGTAGTCTACAGAAGGGGTAATTTGTGTATCAAAATTGGGGATGTGCATCAATTTATTGACCAAGGTCTTTTCCCTAAACATCTCTGCCCAATTTAACTTCATGTGTAATTTAATTTTGTCGGAGAATTTTAAATTAATTTTTATTTAACATCAGACAAAATTATATTAGAGTAACAGGATGTCTAGGTAACGTAAGGTCACACTAACCGATAAGGTTCTCATTTACGAAGGTCCAGGAATGGTTTATAAGTATATTGGGCGAGGGTACCTCCACCCAACTTAGAGTAATGGCCCCTGGAAAAAATTATCACCCCAAACAATGGAATAAGGCAATTTAAAACAAAACTTTTTTGCCTCTAACTCTAAAAAAAGAGGTTCTAAGGGATATGACAATGGCTGATAAATTGTTGTACATTCCCAATGATGATACGCAAAATTAATCATTCTGTAGATTACAATTACAAGAAAACGTTATTATAAAACTTTGAGAACTAGTGTAATAAGCAATCAAATGTCCACTCCCTTCCAGGGTCCTTTTAAATTTTAAACATAAATATCTTTTTCTTCAATTGGCCTATCCTACCCTTTTAAATGTTTTACTATTTACCAAAAAATAAGAACAAAATGCCACTGAAATAAACAAGGCAAAAAAATAATTTGGGCAAATATAATCTTTTAAAAATAAACAATTTTATAATTTCTGTTTAATTTTAATCAATATTTTTATTTTAAAAAAGAGAGATATATCATTAGAAAAAAAACTATTTTGTCTACAACTCAAACATTCATTAATTACGTAAAATTATTGTTTTTGGCAGCTGGTTTACTAAGGAGACAATTTTTTTTTCTAAAGAATTCTCCCTTAACTTAATACAGTGTGTTGAGAGACAAAAGTATTGATTTATTTAACCCAATAAAACCGGTTTTTAGGGTATAATTTGTTGAAAATTGTGAGGTGTTTTTATACAAAAATGTCCCATACAAATGAAATATTGATTATTTTCTTCTTTCTATGTCTCTTTAAAAAAAACATACTGTATATTTGCTTTGGCTAATATAACAAATAATATCGTAAATAATATTTTCAATAAGTTAGGCCATCAAATAAATATTTCTTTTTAAAAACATTATTATCAGCTTATATTGCCAAATAAAAATGACGCCATACAATACAAATGACCAATGATAGTCCAGTATACATTGTAATTGACCAATGGTAAATTCTATACTGGCCTATCATTGGTCATTTGTATTGTGTGACGTCATTTTTTTTACAGGCACTACAAGCTGCTTCAAATATTTTTTTAAAAAATTACTGAAACCTAACAAAATAATTTTAAATTAAAAATTAGAATTTAAAAGAAAATATTTTTATTTATGAATGACTAAATGGAAACTAAAGCTGGAAGCAGACTAATATATATTTTTCCAGGGATTTAAAGGGATAAGACAATGGACTATAAATTGATACAGTAACATCCCCAATGATGATAAACAAGAATACCCGGCCCCTTCTGTAGATTAAAATTATTGGTTTAAAATTTGAACAATCAATCAAGATTAAATAATAGTTATTTCTAGCATCGTATTATAAACGGCTTTCCGTGGATATAGCTAAAAAAACTGGTTTTAATCTTATAATTGTACATTTTTATATTTGTAGAAAATCTGGATATAATACAATGCTAGACATAGTTTTTTCGTATGGATGAGAACCGGTTCCTATCCACCGGATTCGAATGAATACGAGAAAAAGGAATATCCCATTAGCTTCTTATGGGGCCAGGTTTTTCACTTTTTTCTCTAATTAGGGTCGGTCCGTTCGTCCGTCCGTAACGTATAGCTCTTTTCGTTAATTTAGGCATTTTAGAATTGTCCTATCAATTTCAAACTATGATTTTTGAAATACCTTTTCCTAGGATAACAAAGTAAATGTTATAAGCGATTCATCTCTATAATCAAGTCCTAAAAATGTAAGTATGTCCTTAAACATTACCCTGTATTTAAGCAGTTTTTCAACAAATTTACTTATATTTTTTGGCGACTCAAATAATTTATATTCTTATTATTCAGTTCTGACACTCTATAAGTGTTAATGTTTGTTTGACCTATCGTTTCAGAGCTTCGCTTTTATGGATGTTATTATCCTTGTTTTATTTACATCCCCATCACCCCCCTGAAAGTTACACATATCAAAGTCTCTAAAATACACCTCCCTAAAGCTCACAACACCCTACACCCTCTTGATTTAGAGGTAAATGCTTCACGCACCCCCCTTAAAAAATCCTCTGCACGCTACTGAACAATACTATTATTTAAGATGTGGTGCTTCACAGGGTGGAAGGGGAAATTGGGTTGTTAGTGTTAAGGTCCCCAAAGTTTGTTGTAACGTTTTCTCTACAACTTTGGGAACTTCTATTAAAATTTGATTGATTGGTTCATTAAGTTGAGTATTAAAACGTTATAACCACTACTTGAAATTTACAAAAGTGGTAAGGGATGTACATAAATTTATCAGCCATTATCTTATCTCTTTAGATCCCTAGGTACTTTAAATGTGACAAGTGAAAACTTGCAAAATGTCAAACTAGAGAATATCATGATACAATATTGGATTTTCTATTACTTGGATGTTACACCAAAGTATAATGTACTCTAATAAAGTGAAACTTGTAGCAGGCAAAAAATAACGATTCATCTCATCCCATACACTCCTACTGGAAATAAACTGACCAATGTCTGATAGGGGAAATAGCAACCTAAATTACGACAATTCTTCCCCTGTTATAATATCCACGTATAATCCACATCCCTTATATTATCTCCTCCCCTCTAACTGGATAAACTGGCCGAGAAATGACAGGGTAAATATCAACCTAAATTGACGACAATTTTCCCCCTGTTAAAATATCCACGTTTATTCTATATCCATTATATTATGATACATCTCCAACATGAGGAAGTAGTACAAGAGTAGAAAAGTTATTTATCGCATCGTATTATAGAAAGCTTACCGCTGTAAAATTTTATATTATAACCAGTTTTGTTAGAGGGGCTGAAGGCACGGGAAAACCCAACTTGTATTAATTTTATGATTCTTTTATATTCGAGGAAAATTGTCTGTAATATGATTTTTTCAGTGTGGCTGAGAACCGGATCTAACCCAGCGGAAATGAATCGGTTTTAAAGCCATACTGTAAAAACCATTACAATTATACTAGGGGATGCTAAACAATAAATCTTCTTGATTTTTTAAAATATAAACATTAGTTATTAAAATGATACAGGACTTCACAGTCAATTCAAACCTATAAAGAAATAAAGAAAATTCAATTTGGAATTAAGCATGAAAGATCGTCGAAAAAATCACGAAAAAATATTTAAAAAAATTTTACGTTCTTTTCAAGTATGGGTTCGATACCGTTGAATTAGAACTGGTTCTCAGCCATACTGAAAAATCCTGTATAGTATTGTATTAAAATGATACTGGTTTCAATCATATAATTAACTAATTAAACTCTTTTGTAGTTTCCTCCGTGGCAATAAACCAAATATGACATAAACTCATCTCTATAACTGACATAACGGGATAAGGGATATGACAATGGACGATAAATTTATGTGAGCCTTCCAATTCTGATAAACAAATTTACCCCTGCTTTACATCAAGAGAAAAAGTTTGGACACTACTGGTTTGTTTAACCCAATCAAGATTCATAAATTTTTTTTAGCCAACGTGTCTTTGAAATTTGGGGACAATTTTATTTATAGTTTAATATTCCCCTCCCTCCCTGGACAAATACACATACACACACACACTCACGCCCACACACTCAGAATAGAGATCTAAATATATTGGAGAAAAATCACGAAACCTTTCTCGTGCATTTTCATATTTGTTAATATTAATTTTTGTACCATAAAAGACAGACTGACGGGCAAAAAAAATCAGCATTCAATCTTGGATTGCAGTTGAAAATAGAGAATAGAGAAGCTTCGCTACTAAAAAAACTTATATTTCTAGACTATCTACCTATCCCTTAAAGACGCAACGCCAGAGTATGCAAATACTCGCAAAAAAATTAATGTTAAATTCATGAGTACTTAAATTGTCAAACATATACGCAGATTTACACATTTTCAGATTAGTGTCTTTATTTTTAAACTAGCAGCTGCGCCTCTGGAAGCCTCTAGGGGCTTTTGAGGTTGGGAGTAATTTATATAGGGGTATTTTCTCTTGGAAGGGTGGTGTTTCCCTTCCCCAAAATAGTTATAAATCTTCCTATGACCTATGATCCGCCTTCAGATATCCGTCAATATGTCCTACCTTGTCATAAGTATAGCCATGATCAGCATTGAGATATCCGTCAATATGTCCTACCTTGTTATAAGTATAGCCATGATCAGCATTCAGATATCCGTCAATATGTCATACCTTGTCATAAGTATAGCCATGATCAGCATTCAGATATCCGTCAATATGTCCTACCTTGTCATAAGTATAGCCATGATCAGCATTCAGATATCCGTCAATATGTCCTACCTTGTCATAAGTATAGCCATGATCAGCATTCAGATATCCGTCAATATGTCCTACCTTGTCATAAGTATAGCCATGATCAGCATTCAGATATCCGTCAATATGTCCTACCTTGTCATAAGTATAGCCATGATCAGCATTCAGATATCCGTCAATATGTCCTACCTTGTCATAAGTATAGCCATGATCAGCATTAAGATATCCGTCAATATGTCCGTAGCCAGAGTATCCATTGTGGTGACCTCCCTGCAGCAGCATTTTCATTCAGTCAGATTTTATCAGGTAGGAAGGGGACATGTTTATTACACTAGTTTTATAATAACATTTTATCATTCGCTGGCTAAACAAGTTTGGAGACTTTTATTTGAGATTGTTGATTCATTTATTAAAGTGTCCAGACGTTTCAACGAAGAATAGTAATCTACAGGAAAGGTAATTTTGTGTATCATGATTGAGGGTGTAAATCAATTAAACGTCCATTGTCTTATCTCTTTAGAATCCTGATATTTATTAGCGAACTTTAGATGAAATTAAAAGAAAAGTGAAAAGTTGGTAAATATTTCAATGACAAAAGGCATTATAACTACTTAGACCGTCCGTATGTCCGATGAGTTTGTCCATTCTTTCTTTAGATTTTTATATAAATAAGCTTTGCTATTAATCAGGGAGGAAGAAAACATTTTGCGGTAGTACCCAAAGTTTTATTACATCGTTTTCTCTTTCGTTGGCTTAACAACTTGAAAAAGTTTTCTCGTATTCAAAGATTCATTCGAATCCGGTGGATAGGAACTTGTTCTCATCCATACGAAAAAACTATGTCTAGCATCGTATTATATCTTTGGCATCTCGGGCGGGGCTAAAAAAAACAGGTTTTAATCTTATAATTGTACATTCTATATCCGCGGAAAGCCGTTTATAATACAATGCGAAAAATAACTATTATTGAATTTTGATTGGTTGGTAACACTTACAGTAAACTACAGAAGGGGAAATTTTGTGATTCCCCATTAGGGATGTACATCAATTTATCAGTTAATGTCTTATCCATTTAGATCCCTGGGTACTCATGTATATTGTAATCCTTGTTATAGAATATCCAAGAGAATGAATTCCTTAAGATGATGAGGTGCAACAGCATGATGATCATAATCGTCATTGTCTGTACCAAATCCATGCACATACACTGTAGAGGTGCCATGTGGACCTTCAACCTAAATATAAACATAATGGATATATGATATACTTGGATGCATTGACAGGGGAAACTTTGTCATCAATTTAGCATGCTAAAATGGACCTTATTTATTGGTCAATTCGTTCATCCAGTAGGGAAGGGTAAAAAAAGTATCCTTATTTTAGCCAGATGCGAGTATTTCTTTGTCAGAGTACATGGACATCTGGTGCAACATCCATGTAATAATTTATCCATTATAGACGTCATTGTCTGTACCAAATCCATGAACATACACTGTAGAGGTGCCATGTGGCCCTTCTACCTAAATATAATGGATAAAAGATATACGTGGATACATTGACAGGGGAAAATTATCGTCAATTTAGCTTGCTATAATGTTCCTCATTTATTGGTCAGTTCGTTCATCCAGTAGGTGAGAAGGGAGGGTTTCTTTGTCAGAGTACATGGACATCTGGTGCAACATCCATGTAATAATTTATCCATTATAGACGTCATTGTCTCTACCAAATCCATGAACATACACTGTAGAGGTGCCATGTGGCCCTTCTACCTAAATATAATGGATAAAAGATATACGT
>LS055480.1:0-15602 GCA_900241095.1 Acartia tonsa
CCCCCCCCCCCCCCCCCCCCCCCCCCCCCCCCCCCCCCCCCCCCCCCCCCCCCCCCCCCCCCCCCCCCCAGAAATTGGTAGATTATTTCATCTTTCATTATCCTTTCCCCTGTGTAACACTAGTATTTTAAGGAAATTCCTTTTAGGTTAGGTAAGTTAGGGTTTAGATGAATTTAAATAATGTGCTTTGTAGTTTTGCTGTCCACTAAGATCCGTTACTGCTGTCATTAAATCAATGAAAGAAACATGCAATCAATAGAAAATAGCTCATATATATATTTGTATTATCAATGCTTTATATTGAAAGTGGCATTTGTCACTTAAAATTAGATGTCAGAAATGACCTTTAGATTATAGTTATTTATCGCATCGTTTTATAGATAGCCTATTGGCCCTAGGGAGCAACAAAACTGGTATTAATTTTATTGATATATGATTTTTCAGTAAGGATAAGAACCGGTTCAATTGAGCGGATTTTAATCGGTTTTGTACTGGAATAAGACATCAAATTGTACATAGAAAAATAATGACAAACCGGCACAACATTTCAAAGTTGTAGACTAGTTGAAAACAATGATCAAATTTCTGATGCAAAGTATGTTTACCTGTAGCGTACAAATATGACCCAAAATTTATGCAAATTCTTATTTGTAAAGCTACTCTTTACTTTACATGTCGTCTGTTTCATACTCTGTAAGCTAATTCAAATTTATATTTTTTCCCTCCCTCCTGCCTCAAATAGAGTTACATGACTTGCCCGTTTTGTCTGTCATAACTCTGTGAGCTTCGCTGCATCTGTACTTCTAAATTATGTCGTCCTAGTTGAGAGACAATAACATTTTTGTACCTAAAGATGAAAAAGAGATGCTTATCTTATTGATTTTTATAGTCGAGAAACTGAGAAAGTTAATTGGTCAAACCCTCTGAATTAGAATTTCTTTTCATTTACTTTCTTTTAAAAAATGTAAAAGAAATCTATCCACATTGGCTTGAGTAAGTCTGAATAATTTTGAAAAGATTTGATGTTAAATTCTTAGCCATACAGCGGATGGGTGCACTTCAAAAACTCTGCTGACATCTGACCTTACATTAAATGTACGTTTCAGGACAGGGGTTTGGTACGTGAAATATTTTTTTTAAATTTAGAATTAATTTTATCTACATAATTAAAAATATCCTGAAACAAATTAACATAACTTAGAAAATCAAAGACAACACTGTCTTATCGCGATGTAAAACTCTATAAAACATTAATATAAATTTGTAGACTTCTAGTTCTAATAAAACTGAGTTACCAGAAATTTAAGTTTTTGCAATTTCCCGCGAGTTTAATATTAAGCCAATCAAGTAACAACTATTTTTTAAAATCAATTCTACTCATACATAATCCTTTTTTTGCCTTTCTTTATGCAAACATATTTTTCAAAAAACACATTCCATAGATTTTTATCTCATCTGAACATTTTATTCTATGTAAGTAAAATTCCCTAAGGAATAATGAAATTTGGCCTGATTTTCAGTAACTCAGCTATCTTCTAACAAAAAAAGGATTGTCTAGTATGATTTTTCACTTAAAACTTTAATTAAAAGAGATTAATAAGAGATCATAAAGTATACTTTTTCTGAGCTGCAAGGATTTAGAACATGTTCTCTCATTCCTTGGCTTTTCTATCATAACTTGTAAACTAAAAATCAATAAAATAAGTCATTGTTGTCTTAAAAATTGATTGAAAAATCTGTCTTTATTGGTGATGATTGAGAAACTTATAACGTTTAATGGAAAGAATAATGTAAGAATTTCATTTCTGTTTTTTTTATAACTTTCTTGTTGTTTATTTTCAATACTTTGTTTATTACTGTTTGCTGAAAACGATTTTGAAATCTCCAAATTTGAATTGATGAATTTATCCATAAGAAAATGTATAAATAGTGTTGTGGGATGATTAATAAAAATCATTGGGAAAAAGGTGGGCCATCTCATCCGCATACATCCGCAAAGGAGGGAGGGGATATTGTACTGTATATTACACCAATCAAGGTTTATAAACACGCTCTTTGATTTATTGTCTTCAAAACTTATGGAAAAATTATGAAATATTGATTGAACTAGAAATGCTGAACCCTTTCAGCCAATTACGTAAGTCAACAGAACGGATGTTTAGTAATGAGGCAAAGGGAGAAAAAAAAATTTTGCTGTAAGAATAATATGTATTCTGATGATTTGACAATGTGATATAATTTTTTCTGCAGTGATATAATACCCAAGAAGAAAGGTTGACATTGATGGAAATTAATTGATCTTTTCTTATCTTCATTTTTACACTTTTAACCTTTTAAATATGTAGTAACTCTGAAACAGTTTACTTTCTTGTAAACTTTATACAATTTTGCATTTTTATGGATAGTATTTATTTTCAATTACGAATTGCTTTTTTTATATCAATGAAGACTCAAGAGCCCCTTTTTCAACAGCCTTATTCTTATAATCAAATATGTTAAGAGAGGGAGGGGCAATAGGTATTTAATAATTTTCCCATAAAAGAACTTCATAAATATTTTTCTGTCATTGCAGTTTATTACGCCTAACATATTTTAGTGGATGTATTGGGAATAAACAAAGCGACAAACTATATACTTTTTCAGCAATCAGTTTGATATACCAAAGCTGTGTATTTTAATTGATCAAAAGTTTAAATGCGTTGTTAAACTCAACACAATAATTTTGCTCTATATCTTTAAATTATTCAGCAAGGGTCTGACGCTGCTCTAAAAAGTAAAATCCAATTTTCCATAACGTATGATTTCCTATCTATTACTACATTTTTATTATTCTTTTTGTGTATTTTTACAATTTAATTGAATACATACTCAAAAAATGTTAATTTGATTAAGTGATTCCCGAGTTTAGAACATTTTGCAATTTCTTTCTACAGATATAATAAAGCTACTAAATTGGTAAATGTGCCTAGTACAAAAGATTTGTGATATTTGTATGTATGTCAATTTGATTTTGCCCTAGGATCTCCATAACAACTGCAAGCAATCATTCTAAAGGTTTTCTAACAAAAATAAATTGGTCTCTTTATTCATGCTATTATTATAATCTTTTTAGAAGCGCGCCTAATCTGTATTTAGGCCATGCATATTGGGGCATTGTTCTGTCAGACAGACAGACGGAAGGACAAATTTAAGCTGAGTTTCTAAAAGACAATCTAATTGAAAGTAATCCAATCATTTACTGACAAAAATGAAAAAAAAAACAGAGCTTACAAGAAAATTTATACTAAAGCGAATTAGAATAAATATTATTCAAAAAAGAAAAAAATATCTTTGTTCTCATTAAATCCTTTAGCTTTATTATGTAGACCTATAACAACAGTAGAATGCAGAAATTCTATGGCCAAGAATTTGATTTCTCCTCACCATTTCACAGTGGGTTGAAGTGGTTTTAAATCAAAGTAAAACAAGTACGATGAAGTTTAATTGTAGAAACCTAACTTACACGTAAAATTACAATATTTACACAGTTAGTTAAAAGTCATTTGAAATACAGATGGAAAGAAACAAAACATGAAATATTTCAACAACAAAAAAAGAAAAATCGTCATTGCTTTCAAAAATATTTTGTTTTATTTTATACCTAAGTGTCAGGAACAATTCGGGAAAAAAACTCCATAGAATTCTTTTTCCCTATCTTTAAATGTTCATTGGATTGTGTCAAGGAGAAAACAGATAAAAATCTAGATGTGTTCATTTTTATAACAAAGTCATTAGGCAAGTTTTATAAGCTGCTTTACAAAACACTTTTAAAGATTTTTTTGTTGTAAAGTTTAGGAAAATATGAATTTTTCAGTGGCTTTTTCTCTTTTGGATTGATGAGCTGCACTCAGGATCTACTCTGGCTTCTATGAAAGGAATAATCGATAGAAAATGTATAACGACTAAAGAACAAAATATTTAGGTTTGTATGGATAAGTAATACTCTCATACGATAATATTTCATTATGGTTTCTCTAAAATTTCAACTTTTACTAATATATTCAAGGATGAAAATATAGCATAAAGTCTAAAGAACTAGGAATACATATGTATTTTCCCTTAATGTATTATAGGTACTCATAGAAATAGGAGAAAAGATTTATTAACAAAAAACAATTCATCGGATTTCATTATTAAGTTTTTAAATTTTTGGAGAAATATCGTATATTTTAAAATAGTTGTTGCAAATTTTTAACAATCAAAAATTTATAGACAATATACCTTTTCTTTAAGTGGAAATTCTTGTTTAATGGAAAGAGAGGGAAAACAAATATTCACTTGCATCTCCCCAACACATATATCCCTGACAGGTACTTGACTACGTTCCTGTCATAATTCCTAAATTTATCCCCCAATGTATTATCCCTGTATTCCTGACAGCTTTTTGACTAAATTGCTGTAAAATTTCCTAAATATATCCTCAATTGTCTTATCCCTGACAGGTACTTGACTAAATTACTGTCACTTTCCATAGATACATCCTTCATTGTCTTATCCCTTAATTCCTGACAGGTACTTGACTGAGTTGCTGTCACACTCTCTAAATATATCCTCCATTGTCTTATCCCTTGATTCCTGACAGGTACTTGACTGAGTTGCTGTCACACTCTCTAAATATATCCTTCATTGTCTTATCCCTGTTTTCCTGACAGGACTTAAATACGTTTTTGTCACATTTCCTAAATTTATCCTCCATTGTCCTACACCTTCATTCCTGACAGGTACTTGACTACGTTGCTGTCACATTCCTAGAATTCCCAGATTTCAGTGCAACCTCAGAGGAACATTTTTACTCAGAAAGTTAATAAAGTTAAGTTTGGGAGAAAGCGATATTTTATTCAATTTCACATTTAGTTTTAAATTGTATTGTGTTAGATTTTTGATGATCAATAATTAACCAACAAAATTTTTAATGGGAATAACTTTAGAGTTTTACCACTTTTGGTGTTTTAGGGTTGGTCCTTTTAATTTTAAATTTGCCTTTGACTTTTTAAAGACCTCAAGCAGAACATAGATAAAGAAATAAAACTACTTTAAAGAATACATTATTATTTATTTGGACAATATTCGTTTAGATGTTTTATTTAATTTTAAGTTAAAGTTATTGGCATAAGACTGACGATAAATAGTCCAGTAATATTAATAGTGAAGTTGCTTTGGTAAGGGGGGGAAGGGGAGTCTCAAATGGTCCAAACAGCAATCTATCATAATTCATTAAAAAATACATTAAATAAAGACGAATATATGAATGAATAAAAAAATAATTGAGCCATTTCCACACATGAAAATATTGATTGATAATTGCCTTAAATAAACAAATATAAAGTTTTGATATAAATATTTAAACAGTAAATAGTGCTTTCCCTCAAAAGGCTTTGAGCGAGCGTTGAACCCCCCTCTTCATCCACTGCCCTTATTTAAAAAAAAAAGAATTAAATAAGATGAGATTAGGTAGTTTTGTGTATATCCTCCTGCGGGAATATCATGTGCTCAAAATAAATTAACCTAACCTAGCCTGAGGTAACAACTTATAACAGAACTAGCGGCTACGCCCCTAGAAGCCTCTAGGGGCACTTGAAAGTTGACCTAATCCAATTTTAAATTAAAGTTTCAAAAGAGAAAAAAAATATTTTTGGGGGGGATAGGGATGAAGCCACCCTCCCTAAAAATAGTTTAAAACCTTTCCAGGGCCTGTAAAAAGCTTCACTGTAAAGAGAACAATATCGGTTGAGCAGTTAGCGAGATCCTTCGGGACAGACAAAAAACGCTTACTACTTTATATAATAGGATAGAATACTCCCTCCCCCACCCTTTATTTTCAATTCGTTTCAGGGGTGGGGATTTGTTTTCGACTACGTACTTTTAGGGAAACTGTGAGTAAACCGCAGCAAAATGTGATTTTGATTAAGCAGACTTGTCAGAAATAAAAGGATACCTTTTTGACACGGTATTCTAATAATCTTACAATATCTGTCAAAGCCCTTTACATTCCACTGCAATTTCAAGGGACTTTATGGTGGCTGTCCTCATTCAAATTACTGCATTAGATAGATAAAATGGTAATAACTGAAAATATAATCGATAAAACAATATTCTAATGGCTTTATGACTACTGTTTTAATAATACCTACGTAAAACTGTCGCCAAGCCATACCAATTGCCACCACTAGACACACGAGCAGATGCGCTAATATATTTGCTTTGGTTGCGGGTTTATCAACTTAAAATTCAATTGTCAATCTCTTTGATTTATGATTTTGACTAAGTAAGTAAATAATGAAAAAATTAGTAGCAACATCAAACATTATAATTGAACAGACCAAATTGTTTTTTAAGTATATGTATTTTTATTGTCGATGGAAAAATTGATTGATAAACTACTAATTTTAGCAAGAACAATCATAAACATGGTACGTTCAAATGACAATGCCCCTTTTCCTTACACCGAACGTTCGAAAGATTCTTCGTAAAGAACCACATTTCCCTAAAAGAGTTTCAGACTGACAAGTGGATATTGTCGGACGGACAGAGTGATTTATGGAAAAATCTTCGCTACTAAAAACGTATTATAAAGTCTTTTTTCTGAAAAATCTAGCTTTGAGCTTAGGAAAGTTATGTAAAATTTATAGATCAACTTCAATACTTGGGATAATACACAAAGTAAGACAAGCTGAAAGTATTTGTTTGAAAGAAAGTAAAGTTTTTGAAAGGAAATATGTTTAAAATTGATGGCTTTGAAGTATTTGAAAGTAAAATATTTGGTAAGTTTCTACTCCCTCTCCAAGTCAGAGGTCTCAGGAATATACACACTCTCAATATCTTATATCTGCATGAGTATGTCATTAGCATATAGAAGATTTGTATAGTGCCTATAAAAAATGACGTCATACTGGTCTACCTTTGACCAACTAAAAAGTATACTAGCCTACCATTGCATTGGTAATGTAGACTGTGTAATGGCCTATGATTGGTCATTTGTATTGTATGACGTCATTATTTTATAGGCACTATAAAAAGCTTTTAACATATCGTTATGTCATGAAATGTTACTAGAGCCACTGTTATTTAATCTCATATAGTCGACATGAGCCAGCTTTCACGAAGACAGAATGCTACAAGTATTGATTTGATAGCTGTAAATTGAAAAGGTAATTTAAAAAAACTATAGGCTAATTTTAATTATTGGAATAATTTAAAATCAAAGCACCTCCCCCGGGTGAATCGCTGTGCACACCATTAGATGGTACAGACAAGAAGAGTATAAACTTTCACACCAATGATTTTGGGTGTATTTTAATTTATGGTCCCTTGTGCTATCCCTTAAGATTCTTGGTCTAGTAGAAAGAAACACAATATCTAGTATATTTGTTTGGTTCGCAGTGTTCAAGAATTTCTCTTAAAAAGAAGTCTTTTCCAGTATGACTAAGAAACTGATAAATATCCGCTGTTCTCAGCAATCCTAAAAAATATTAATCTATTATTTCATTGCGGCTTCGAATCCGATTATTTACTTCCAAGTTGCTCTATAGCGTAAAGAGAACATATACAATAAAATTTTAACCCTTGGTTTTACTAATTTTCAATTAATACATAATTTTTTTAAAAATATATTACTTTTCGTGGGAAACTGTAAATAATATGTAAATAGTCTGGTTCGAACAGGTTTTTATCCAGATTACAGCGAACCCAAAACATAGAAATACACATAATGAAAATAAAAGAAAATCTAATTTAAGAAAAAAATCTTATTTTATATATATGTGTGTGTTGGTAGAATTGTAAAAAGTTAATATAGTTTATTGATATAGATTACACTAATGTTTGCCAATTTTACTTTGAATTGCATTTCCGCAAAAACACAGGAAATGGTTTATGTAATATAGAATACAAAAATCAGGGCACGGAAGCCGCTGCTACCTTCATTTTATAGATACTAAAATTCAATCACATTCACTGTTATGTGAAACCAGCCACTTATACTATCTTTAATATAATTCTATATTCATTTCTGTGGCTGAAAATAATACTATTTTTAAAAGGCACGCTCTAGGGGTTGGATTAAACCAAGTAGGTCCCTGAGGGGTTCTTCTAACCTTTACTTAACCTAACCTAAATAAGCATACTTATAAAAACAGTGTTGTGATCCATATTATATATTGGGGAAACCACCAACTGGTTTTTCTTTTCAACGTAACTTTACAAAGTATCTCAAAAATCAGCCATGTGACGTCATAAAACTATTATCCATCTCTTTTTTAGGGGTTTTCTTTCTTCCTTCTCCTCTCATCTCCCTCATTTTTATGACGTCACATGCTGATTATTGAGACACTTTGTAAAGTTACCTCTTCAACAAACCGAATGAGTTTGTCGAATGCGATTGCTTAGTCATGATTTAAATATTCATAAGAGTACAGTTTAATATTTAAAGTTAAATTTTGCAAGTATTGTGTTTAAGATAAAAAAGAAAGAATACTAAGTAGTGATTCCCACCTAAATATCAACATTGCATGTTGATTAATCGTTAAAATGATATTTCTATAATCTTTTGCCTATTCAGAGTTCTGTTAAAAATAACACAACTTAAGTTTATGACTTTCCTAGTTTACCGCTAAAATGAACCAATCATGTGTCTCCTTTATGACTGTTGACCAAGCTAACACGTGATTGGTTCATTTTGGCGGTAAACTAGGAAAGTCATAAACTTAAGTTGTGTTATTTTTAACAGAACTCTGAATAGGCAAAAGATTATTTATCGCATCGTATTATTGTCAGCTTTTCTCGGATATCAAAATGAATAATTATAAGATTAAAACTAGCTTTCTTAGCCTCGTGTGGCCGAAGGCCCAGGCAAAGAAAATTTGTTCTAATTTTATAGTCTTTATTTTATTTTAATATTCGCCATACATAATTTACAGTTTAGCTGATAACCGGTTCTAATCCAGTGGATATTAATCGGTTTCGAAGCAATGCTAGAATTTAAAATTCATGTAATTAAAATATTTTTTTTCTGTGATAGTTTTAGGACACCCTGCTTAGTTTTGTAAGCAGACAAAAACAATGTTTTATGTTTTCTACACAATTGAATAAAGAATTTAAACTTGAAATATCTATATTTCTGATCCTACAGTTTATTCGCTAGGCGCTGCTTTTAAAGAGGGATTAAAATAAGTTTATTACTCTAGATTGTCATGTTTTTCGGATCTGGGAAAAAAACGAAGTATTGGGTTTCGTCGAATTTATCACAGTACCTTTCTCCTTTTTCTATAAAAAGCTACTGTGAAAATACGAAGAAATCCAATACTTCGTTTCTTTTCATGATCCTTTATTTTCTTTTTATCATGTAATTATTATTATTTATGAAGAAAACTACTTTAAATGTTAAGAATTACTATTTTTACAGGCTAAAAGGAGGAATTTTTAAGTGCTATTTCTATTCTCTGGGAGAGAAACGATATTGGCCTGTTTATTACACTAGTCCCAAGGTTTCATAATAACGTTTTCTTATTCGTTGCTTAACATTTTGGTTACTTTTGTTGAATTTAAAGTGTCTAAACGTTTCAACAGCTTACAGAAGGGGTAATTTGTATATCATCATTTGGGATAAGCATCAATTTATCGGCCATTGTCTTATTTCTTTAGATCCTGATGGCATTCATAAATTTTGACCCAGAAGTGTATCCAGCCCCTTGTGATGCAGACATATGAATATTTATATATTTCCCGAGAGGTAGCAACCCCATCCAAGTGGGGAAGGAAAAGCTTGTTCTATATTCAATTCTATGTAGATGTGACAAAATTTACTTTTGGATTTTTTGCCATTTCCGGAATAAAATTACATGGTTTTGAAATCTTTTATAACAAATTTAACAAACAATTTTGATTAAAAAGTGTCAGAAACAAGAAAAAAATTTTTATATTTGACGCTAATCTATTTTAACTGAAATACCTTTGAAAATTATAAGCTTACTTAAAAAATCGATTACTTAAAATTATGTGAACGTAACTCAAATACTTTTGATGTTTTTAGTCAATTATTTCTAACAATCCAAAAAACCACAGCGTTTTTAAATATTTTTTGTCAGTTATGTGCAAAAAAAAGTCAAACCATAGTCGTCTCAGATATCTTTTATTGTAGACAAAAAAGAATCTATTTTGATATAAATGTTGAAATGATATTTTTGCATAAAGTGTATTTTGAAAAGAAGAGACTGGTTTAAATGTTATCTAAAATGACACCATGTTATGTTATATTCTGACACACATCCTTAGGACAAACACAAAAACATATTTTTTCAAAGGTAGAGAAATACAAGTGACAATATAATGTGTAGCATTTCCTTTAATGGTTAGAGAGTTGATAAGACTTATCCTTCTCTATGATCGTGACAAAATAAACACATTTAGAATTCTTCTTTACCTGCAATGTCAAGCACAAAGCTTTCCTAAAAAGAGAAAGTGGAACATTGAGTTTAAAATGTATAGTTAGAACTTTTAGACAAAGGGTAGGGTGTTTTTGGGCCCTAGAAGTGGGTGTAACCTGAAGCTTGTAGCTTTAGAAATGTTATAAGAATATTGTCAAAAATAAATCAGCAATAACCATGCTTTTATTTTTTTTTGGCATATTAAAAAGAATGATAAAATCTGTTACATCTTATTAAATATCAAGATATATGTACCTATTTAATACTGATATTGTAGAGTAGGTACGCCACTCCGCCAACATGTCATATCTGTAAAGGACTAAACTTCATTTCCTTTTCATTCTCCTCTTCTAAATAAATACTGGCACAGAGATATGATATCTCAACAAAAAAAATTCTTCGACTCTGACATATCATAATTGAATCATTTTCATTTCAATTTATGTAAAACAAAGACAAAATAATTTTACTTTAGATGTCCCTGTTTACCTTTTTTTATGATCAATTACAGACTAAGCACAGCATTATAAGACAGAGATTATTCTTTGTGTCTAAACTTATTTCCGAACAGGTATGTCCGAAGAGGAGAGGAGGGAGGGAAGTGTTTGCCCCAGCCCCTCCCCCCAAAAAAATTTGGGTTGCAGTATTCACCTTCAAAACTTTTGGTAAAACATAAGATTACCCCCCCCCCCTTTTTTTGAAAAAATCATAGTAAAGTTTGACCTAGAAGAGCTATAAATCTAAAATTTAATATATTATCCATTGACTTGTCCCTGCTATTTACAGATCATAGTAAGATACAAACTAGTGAGACAAAAAGATATTCATAATCAAATCCCACCTCACTAAACCAGAATATTTCTCTGGTTTAGAACTGGAGGTTACCACTAGTGAATATACATATACACTTTCTACCTATGCATGTATGTTGTTCTTGTTAAGCAAAGTATTTTCTATAATCATATCTTGTACATAAGTACCCATTCTTTACATGAATATACAATATTCATTTAACAAAGTTTTCTATTCAGGTTGTTTTAGGGTTTCTTCCATCCAACATCAAAATATTACATCTCATTAACTTCTTAAATTGTTGGTTTCTTTTTCAATGAAAACGATTAATGGTTCTGGTTTTATGTTTTTTTTCAAGAGGAAGGGAATACCTAATCGTTTCAAGCAACGATTTAAAAAAAGATAAATAACACAAAATCCAGAAGTAGCGAAGCTATTCAATGATTTATTAAGATAATACCGCAATTGACAAACATACAAAACGATTTCAGCTTTCTATTAAAGTTGGATAATTGATAAATTACATTCCCAATTTTAAAGTAAATGTCATCCAGAACGTTACAGAAAGAATGACATACCAGGTAAGTTATAAGTTATATCATCAAACATAAAAAAAATCATCTGTCTATCTGTCTATGGCCAATTATTATAAGTTAATAAAAAAGGTTTTAATAAAGACAATAATAAAATTTTTGAAATGCTAATTGTAACAAAATCTGTATATTTCATCAACCCTTACTGAAAACATGAAGACATTGTATACAGCACCAAATATCCTTAGGCACAAAAATTTTCCACTTTGTGGGAAAATTTGGCAGAAAATGATGTTGGTAACGAGAACTAATCTAAATAAATGGTTACACTAAATCAGGTTCCTACACCAAAGCTATCTACTGGGAGGATGGATGGATAGTAGAGATATTCCTAGCCTCTGGTAATAGATACAGGTATTCACAATTAAATTTAAACTATAAAGTAGTAAGCTGTGTGTGCGTTTGTATTTCTAACAGATAACTTTTGCAAGTTATACATACAAACATATTATTTTCATTATAAGATTAAATATCTAAAAATTACTAAATAAGTATTTTAAAATTTTTACTTTAAACTTTTTTAAACTTTAAAACATGAAATGTCAATATCTCACATTAAAATTACCAAATAATATTTTATGTTAAAATTTAAAAGGTATTTTCTTAAAGGCATTATAAAAAAGTGGAACCTATACAAACATTTTTAAAAAGCTTTGGGTGCTTAATTTTGTTTAGATTAGGATTGACAGTTGAGCTTTTGCTTCGCTCTGTTTAGAAACACATAGTTTTTTATCCACGCTCGGTATAGATTCTAGGTATTATTTTACTTTTACCTAAATTATTAATTTTGACCTACTTAATTTCAACAGGTTTTCCATCGTTAAATTTTTATTAATCATCATAACTGTGAAAAATTTCAAAGGTCAGCATGTAAGGGGGAACTCTGTTATACTCATGTCTTGTTATTATATCATAAAAAAATATAAAAAAAAAGTAAAAAAAAATGGTAGGGGGTTTACTAGGGACAAATTTTCTTGGGAGGGTGGAAGTACCCTCCACTCAAAATAGTTGAAAAATTGAATTGGCCTACAACCAGCTTGAGTGTAAATAAAGCCATATTGGTCTCTTGACAAACAGATGGACATCCCATCAATTTATATAGGAGGGAAATTGACCCTAGTTGTAAAAATGGAGAAAGGGTAGTAAGACAGGTAACAAGAAACCATTTGAAATTAATGTTACCACAAAGTTCACCAGTCTAACAGGGAATTGAGTAAGCTGTCAGCAGGCTGAGAAGATATTAATCTTAATGAACTCATTAACATTCCACGAAAACATTGAGAAATTTTAAAAATTCTGAGTTAGTCTTTCCGTATATGTTTATCAAATTAGTTTTCACATACATATAACCTCTATTCTAATAAAGCAAGGATAATTATGTCCAGCAACAACAAGGTAACAACATTTTAGAATAGAAAATATACTAATACTAAATACTGAAATATTTATTTCATGAGATAAAATTAACAATATATTTACAAAAATAATAATATTAAAATGTAATAAAGCATATGTATTCTGTATCAGTAAATGTTTTGTTTTTAAGTACTTATTAATATAAACTAGTTTACTTTTACATGTTGTGCTGCTCTTAAAAATAGAATTTGTAAAAATGAAAATGTTACAATAATTCTTATTTTAGTATTATTGACTTTAGCATAGCATTTGATAAAACAAAAACAAGCGGGGTATTAAAAATCTATTGGTACAAAAAGATTGAAAAGTATTTTTTCATATAACATAATATTAAGTTGTCATGGTACTTTGCCCCTACCATCTAAGGATTTTACTTGCGAAGGGGGAGGTATAAGGTCAGAATAATAGCCTAAAACCAGTCCTTTCTTATATAAAAGTATGTATGAAGACAGAAAGATAAAATATGAGGAATGTAGATAATGTAGAGAGGGAAGAGTGTGCAAAATGAGAAGAGAGAAAGAGAGAGAGAGAAAGAGAGATAATTTGAATAGCTAGGTAATTATCCTAATTAGTACAGAATTCAATTCAATGGATTTAAACCAATTAGCTTACAGGAATAAAGGTAAAAATATAAGTCGCAAGGGAAAGAATATCTGACATTATATAAAAAAAAAGTATTAAATTAACATAATTCAGCTCCTGAAGCAATTTTATTCGCCCCTAAACAGTAAAATAAATCATCCACCACCACTTGACTGATTGTTTTAATTTGTAGACTACATATATTCTTCAAAATGTCTTTTTTCTTTATTCTGCATAATTTAATTTTGTGATATACTTTAGGACTGTTTGATTAAAGATGTCGTATACCAATATTCCTTGATTTACTAAGACAAATTTATGAACTGTACATATTATTTGGAATGTGCTGTATGATTCAAATGTCCTACTCCTTTATTCCTGATTCACTTATTTTATGCTAAATCTATGTGCTAAATGATTTAAAATGACCTACTCCTTTATTCTTGATTGGCTTGACTTTGTGCTAAATCTATGGGCTGTATGATTCGCAATGCACTATTAAGTGTGGACAGAAAATATTATCATTATTTGAGTCAGGTTAGGTATCAGCTTAGTTAAGACAATAGACAATATGATTTAGTAATTTAATGTGATTTATTTTCATCTAAATGGACTGTATTAGCAAATTAAAATTTCTTATATTTTTTAGGACACCTTTTATTAAATAAATATGATATACATGTACATTAGTGTACACATATATTGTACCTAGTTTGCAAGCTTATTAGCAGATAATTGTTAGCTAATAACATATCTGCACTCTGCAAATTTCATATACGTGTGTATGCATAAATGTATGTGCTTTATGTATGTACATCCAATCATATAAACTAAAGTACCGGATGTATGCCATATCTTGACAACAACAAAATTGTATTCAGTCCCAGTCCGAGCGGCTGAAGGCCCCTAATAAAATCTGTCATATTAGATTTTTCATAGAATGCTTAGAAAACATCAATATTATTTAATTTCAGATGACTATTTGATTTTAAGCAAATTATGTTTAAGTTAATATCATTTTGAATTCTCTTTGGCAAAATACGTAAATCCTTATATAAACTTAACAGGATTTGTGTCTTTCTTTCTGTCTGTAGCGAATGATCTTATTAAACACTGAACCGATATGGTTAACAGTGAAGCTTCTCTTAGTCCTGAGAAGGTGTGTATCACTAGTTTGGGGGATTGTACCTTCAACCTCCAAATAGAAATAGTTTTAGGAAAAAATGACCCTCCAAAAATTATTTTTTCTTTTTGAAATAAAACGTGTTGGGTCACTCCCCCACCTCCCCCTTCCTTTAAGTGCACTTGAATTGGTGTAGCTGGTAGTATTAAGTAATAAGTATATTATAGCTGTACTTCTAAATAAACTTTCGCAAAATAAACATCACAAACTATAAAATTGAATGGTCAATTGAAAAACTAGCAAACCCTTACAATCAAAATTCCAAAAAATGCAATCTTTGCTTGACAGAAAGCTTCGAAATAATGAAAGCTTTCAAATCTAACATACAAACTTTAAACACCAGAAATGAAATCTTCAGCAAGTGTCCACACAGAGAAAAGTTCCTTCTTTCAAAGTGCATGACGTGAAACATATTCAAAGCAGTATTTTTTATATAATATGTATTAATTTGTAAAACTGCAAATGATAAATATGACCTAATTTTGTCTATTTAAAGATTCCCTTTAAACACCTCCCCCTTTTTATATAAAGATGCTAATTCCCCCCCAACCCCAAGAGGATATAGGCAGTAAAAAA
>LS055481.1:0-15601 GCA_900241095.1 Acartia tonsa
CTATTATGTCCAGGTCTAGACCTAGATATATTCAGATCATCATTTATAATATACTTTATAGAGATATGGCACCTCTAGATAAACTATTATGTCCAGGTCTAGACCTAGATATATTCAGATCATCATTTATAATATACTTTATAGAGATATGGCACCTCTATATAAACTATTATGTCCGGGTCTAGACCTAGATATATTCAGATCATCATTTACAATATACTTTACAGAGATATAGCACCTCAAGAAAACTATTATGTCCAGGTCTAGACCTAGATATTCAGATCATCATTAACCATATATTTTACAAAGATATAGCATCTCTAGATAAACTATTTTGTCCAGGTCTAGAGCTAGATATATTCAGATCATCATTTACAATATACTTTATAGTGATATAGCACCTTACATTCAACGCAAAATTGAAAAATCAAAATAGAACATTTCTGCTGCACACACTAAAGAAACGTTAAGATCCTAATCATACAGAAGTCTCCCCCGAAGAAAGTAAGTATATGTCAATTATTGAAATATTTGAAAAATTTGCCAATTATCTTTTTTGGTTATATATTTCTAGACTGAACATAATAAATATGTAGAATATCAAATCAAGACAATCAACGAGAAAAGTAATCTTCCCCCAAACTTAATGTTTAAATATCTGCCTTTTTCATCTTATAATTATACTATATTCTGGGGATACGAAATTAACCAACATTGCCCCTCCCCCCCTTGCCTAATCAAAGCATACATTTCTATATTTTGAATTGGTTCTTGTTTCTGTCCGACAGTCTATACTGTAAGACGGATAGTCTATTTTGGCATATTTAATTGTCTTAATAATTTCCTTTCTGAAATGAAGATTCCTGTATCAATAAGATATAATCAAAGTGGTAACTTTTTAATCTTTATGCTATGTGTTTTGAATCAGAATTTATAAATAATTTATTGCTCCTTCTAAATGAAAAGAAAAGTTAATCGTCTTTTTTGAAGCTCCGGCCAAAAAAATAACTGGGTCAACCATTTTAATTTGAGCATAGTCAACCTGTCTCGTATTTTTCAATGTGTTTGCACAAAATAACAAATATTAGAAAGAGAGTGTCTCAATTATGGATTTTTAATAATTTTGATTATTTTGTTAATATTATTTGGCGGGGGAAGGAAAGTAATTTGTCTAGCATTCGGTCAAATACATGAAAAACTTTCTATTAAAAACTTCACTGAAGGATCCCTATAAAAGGAGAGCTTGAACGGTCCAGGAAAACTCACAAGAACGACAGCCTTCCATATTTCTATAAACCCTGACAAGTAGCAAAGCCTATAACTGTAGAAACATTTTGATTTTTTTTACCATTCGCTAGTTATTGATAAATCTGTTTGGTGTTTTAGAAAAACACCATTTTTTGGCAGGGAGTTACTCCTTTTTCTAATTAAAATTTTTCAGATGGCTTATCTTCGGTCATAAAGTTTACTAAATACTATTGTCCTTGTAACCTAGAAAAAAGGATTTTAGGTGTCATAAACTAGAGATTGAGCTCATGCAACACGGACGGACTTCATTTTCCTATTATATGTGTTGGTAGATACAGCATTAATTTACTAATTTATACACATTTATAAATAAAACTTTAAAAGTTTGTCTTCATGTATGGCCATTGTTGTGTGATAATAGGACAAATATCTGCACACAATTGATTGATTTTGAGTGAAACTATAATGTTTACTGAACAAATTTTTTTTGACTTTTGAACTTGTTTTTGTTAAATAACTAGGTAATAAGGGCGGCGTGTCTGTGGAATGTTTAAAATGTAAATAGCGCAGATGATCTGTAGCTGCGGCTTAAAAAAGATCTTTGTGTAAATTTAATGGCCAAGTTTTATCAAAATCGGAAATAAAAATAATCCAACAAATTAATTAAATAACATGTCTGTAGAATTAAGGAAATCATGCTGCCTTTTTGTAATTTTAATGGGGAAAAGACAGTATGAAATGGGTAGGGGTTGTAAAACTTATTTTGTACTTGACTCTTGAGGCTTTGTAGTGACAATTACTGTGAGAAACGACCAACAGTTTTTGTTCAAATCTGTTTTTTTTTTCAAGGTACTTTTTTATACGTTCTAGATGAAATTTTTAACCTAATTTTTCTCTATGTAGGACTATACTTATAATCCTGTGGTTTTTCTAATCAAAAGTTAACTTAACAAACTGTTTTATTTAGCTAACTTTATCTGCAATCATCATACCCAGTTAGGATATCGATAGGATAATTATAAATTGCTTAAATTAACGATCAAAGCCATCCGTTACGGACGTACAGGCCGACCCTAAGTAGAGTAAAGCTTCGTTTAAAAGGGGTTTTGTAATAGTAAAAGTATCTAAAATATTTACTCAATTTACATAACATTTTCTCTCTGATTTTTGTCTAAAGCGGTATTAGTCTGTTTATCTATCCCTACAGAATCAAAGAGAGCATATTTTATAGCATACTGCATATCTAAAAGCAATCAGAACTCGTGGTATGAATTGTTAAATAAAATTTTATAATGTTTAGCCTGTGTGTTAATATCTTACGTTACAAGCAATTTATAAAGCTAAACAAGGATGACAATATCCACAAAAGCTAAACTGAGCAAATCGAGCATAAGGACTAACGGTAGACAACCTTAATTGAAAAACCGCCACATTTTAAATTTATAAATGATTTTGATTATAATTTTGTAATAAAAAGAATGACAATATACGCAAACCAAAAATTCCAATTCTTTTTAATTAAAAAAAATAATGAGTAAGGAACTAAAAAAGGTAATTACTTACAAAATTCAAAGAGTTGCAACGATTACCATATTTAACCTAGAAGCTAGGGGGCAAAGTCACATATATAAAATGATGAAGCAAGCAACTATAAATCAAGAATATGAGAAAAACCGTGTGTAAATAGTAAAATACAAACACAACTTTTTATCTATCAACAAAAGGTGTTCACTCAATTTAGTTCATTGATATGTACAAACAGAGCATGTTATTTAAATCTTTGTGTGTTTTTGTTTGTCCTCTATTTTTCCTTTAATATTGTTTTTCATTTTTTAATTGTCTGTGTACTGTTATGTCATTTAATTCAATACAATATAAAGTAGTAAGGTTTTTGTCTTAGGTTAAAGATCTCGGAAAATACTATTCCAAATTGTGTGCTTTTCAGAGAAGCTTTATGATTGTCCTGGGGTGGTCTTAGACTATTTTCCTGACTTCCCTCCGCGATACCCTGGAGGCAAAGGTAAACAAACTAGTCTTTTAAATAATTGTTATTCTGTGTGATTGTTTAATAAAATATGTATGACAGACTGAAGAAAAAAGTTGCTACGTTGCCATACTGATCATAAGGCCATACTCTAGTTGTAGAATAGCTGACCTTCTAAAAATCTATCTTGCGGCACTATATCTTTGATCTAGTATTTTCGTTGGTTTGAATGTAATACTAAATGTTGTGCTTGTGTTCCTATAGACTTATTGATCAAAATTGATAATCTATTATTATAGTTTTTACTAACACTAGGAAGGAAGAATAGATATGCAACCAGAGGGTTGACAAGTATTTTCAACATCAGGGATCGACAAATGCAGCCGCAGATTTTAAACATGTTTAGCCGCCGTTTTGATACTAAAATACTTTAGCTGACCTAAAAAGAGACGGCTGCTGTACCGTAATTATAAAACTGCCTAATAGTTTGTTTTGTAAAAGACACATTTTAAAATCCGCAACCTAAGATCTCATTTTTGGAAAAACGATACCTAATCGTAGTTTTATTGTTAATAAATAAAATAAAATCCGCACAATTATGGCAGCTGTGTATTGTTGGACATGCTGGAGCTAGAGAAGCCAAATGGTTGGCTGCATACTAAAAATTTATCCGCTGACTTTTTGCGTTTTCCCATATTAAAAAAGCCTCGTTCATGTAAAAAATCATAGTTTCATAATTTACAAATAAATTTAAGAATTTTCAAACATTTAACTGCAAATTTAAATTTTAGACTAGACAGTACATATTCAACTGAAATAATTGAATTCACTTACCAACAAAATTGCCGTAGACTACAAAATTATAGGTAGAATATTTTAAATTTTCCTCTAGACGTAGTTAAAGACCTTAGCATTTAGCCATCAATTTCTAAATTTATACAGTTTTATGATTTTGAATATTTTGGCCTTATTCGTTCCCCGAGTCAAGAAATTCATTTTAGAGTTTGCTAAAAGTCAGTGATGGATTTATTTAGTAACAACCATCAGACAACCAACCGAAGATGTAAAGTAGTTAAGGTAGCTTCTGCATATCTGATATTTTGGTATAACACTTGCCCGACCTAGCAGTAGAGGCCTTTTTAACATTTTATGTCTAATATATTATTATTATCCTTATAAAATTTTGTTTAAACAAGGGGTTGGGTGAAGTTTGTATATTTTGGTGAGAATTATGGTAAATTTTCGGTGTTAAAAAGTTAAAAGTATGATAAGTGTGCAAAATAAAAATGGTGATAATCATTTTTCAAAACATTTCTTCAGTCACTCCAAAAATGGAACCTAATAAAAGTAATTTTATAAGTAAAAAAGTTGAAAATTAGAGAGGGTTTTAACAGATAAAATTCAAAGTTTATTCAGTTAAACAGAGAATGATGTCAAAATGTCTGATTTTTTGTAAGCTCTCATGCGAGAATGCGGTAAATATTTTTTTTCTTTTTTGTGAAGTATCATATTATCTTTGTCAGGTTTTAGCTTATTCTTTATTGGGAGGAGGGGGGGGGGGAGTGAGAGTTATGGCCAGATGAAAAAATATATCCTTTATTCACCTAAGGACTCTTGAGTACGACCAGGGCCTAAACATAGGAGTAAATATCCTTCATGTTTTTTTTGGGGAATAGTGATTTTTCAGTTATGTTGTTGTTGAGGTATTTAACGGATGGATAAAAAGACATCGTTCTACTCTATATATCATGTTAGAATGTATCCTTTTTTGAGCTATGAATAAATTATTAAATTACAAGTTGTAAAGCTTTTCTTTAAGTAATCCTGTCTTTTTTTAACGCAACGGAAAATTATTTTATTTCTTTAATTATCTCTCTTTTTCTTACTCCTTCTCGTCTCTCTCTTTTTTTATATAAAAGATTCGCTTCTATTGGAATTAATACTCCATATGTAAAAAAAAAGAAAAAAAAACTATTTAAAGCCGGACCTCATGGAAACGCAACATTTGAATTGTTCACTTGAAACTGAAAGTTATTACCAACATTCCGAAAAGGAAGAAAAATGGTTCACTTGGCCAAATTTTGGCCTACATTTGGGGGATTTTTTTGGGTGCACAATTATTTGAAGGAAAAGGAGAGTAATCGAAAAGGATGGGGAGGAAAATGTTAAGGTGCTGATAATTATACTAACAAGCATGAATTTATCAAAAGTTGCGCAACAATAACATAGGCAAAGCTACACCAAAAATCAATAAAAAAAATTCTTTTGTCTACATTGGATAAAAATACAATTGATGTAGATTATGCGTAGCTATTATGTAAGGGGGAAAATTGTCGTCAATTTAGGTTGCTATTTACCTTGTCATTTATTGACCATTTCGTTCATCCAAAAAGAGGGGAGGGGATGATGAGGATCGTTATTTTAGTTTCACTTTATAAGAGTATATGATAATCTGGTGTAAGATCCAGGTAATAATAAATCCATTTAAATTACGGACTTACTTTATTTAAGATGCAGCCGCCCAATAGGGAGGTGTCGCAGGGAAGAGCCCAAAGTAAATTTATTAATCCACCGATATGGAAATTATTAATCCGTGTAAGACCCACACTAAACCAAATAGACGGCTTCCGATCCTTTACAAATCTATAAATAAATTTGTTGAAGATTACAGAACTTTTAGAGTAGCTGCGCTTCTATACAAAGACTAAAATTGGAGACGAGAGGGATGTGATATACAAAAAGATTTAGTTAAGCGAGAGGGAGGGGGTGGGGTAAATGAATAGAAAGAATTGGTAGCATAAGGGATAAAGGAATAAGATAATGGGTAATAGTTTTGATATTCAAGTTGTCATTTGGGAAAAATTTCTATAGCAACTTTTTTATTCAAGATAATCTTTATATTGCGCGAATGCCGATATCACATTGATTTAAATTTATTCATAGTGTTTTTAGGGACATAATTTTCCTAAGGCCAATATTCAACATTTCTTTCTATACATGGCATATAAGGCATGTTTTTTAATACCCTATACATTGTCTAAAATTTCAATAAGAGTTACACTTGACAATATATTGGTTTATTTTCCTTATAAACTTTGTCATTGAGGACTGTATATCGAATTAATTTCCCATTATCCTACACTTTTATCCCTGAGTGGCACTATATTTCAAGAACGACCTTGAAAAAAAAGCAATTTTAAACCAGGTAACGGGTAGACTTTAATTTTAGGTCTTTAAACCATGAAAACAAAATTATCTACGCTTGTATTCTACTTGAATACATCAATACAACAGGTTTTTTTACTACCAATATATTTACTTTGCATTTCAAAGCAACCATTTAATTGGGTCAGATCTACAAGAGATCGTTTCATAGATATGATCAATTTGGAGAGGTCTAAAGCGATGCTTTGGTATTTTATTTCTTTTTCAATCTTTATACACAGAGTCGTTAAGTTAAGAATTTTACTGTAATTTTTTTTCTAAGCGATTTCTGAATGGCCTGAAAAAGTCAGACATTTTTTTTAAGTTAAAGAATATTTTGATGCGAAGTTACTCTATAACTTATTTACAGAGTATAATATATCAAATCATGCAATCTGCTGCTTTTATGAACCTCATTAACTCTGTAATATTTAACTCTGTTAGACTAGGATACAAATTTTTATTGCTGGCTAAAAGTCAGCATGTCGCTCCCTGATTTGCTAAGCTAAGTTTTCGTCCTATTTTTAAAATTTTAGAATGGAATAAATGTTCAACATTCTGACATTTAACATGGATAATTATGTTCAATAGCACCAAAGCTGTTTGAAATTTTATGCAAAATATACGGAGAACCATCGAGAAAAATAGATGTATTATTTCTTGGATCTTATACAAGATTTTCATGTTATCTAAGAAAGTTAAACACGCAGAGAGCTAAAATAACTATTCCCCCTTTCATCCCCTTTACCCCATCCTCTCCCCTTTCCTCCCCTTTCCTCCTACTGGATAAACGAACTGACCAATACAGGAGTTTCACGTTAATTGAGGACAATTTTTCCTCTGTCATAATATTTACGTATATTATAATATTCAATATCCATTTTTACAGAGCAGAATTTCAATTTGAACGAGCAATTTTGCAGTTATGTATATGTTGAAGACAAGCAACGAGCAGAAGAACAGACAGACATAAACTATAATAGAGTCGCTACGCTCCTAAAATGTTACAACTATACTTTGTTTTTGTTTATTATGGCTAAGATAAATCCAATAAAAGATTAATATAATCCATCTTCATTAATGCTAGTCAAGTCAATTATAGATTATTCTGTAAATTATAATTTTATTTTTAGATCTATAATAAAGTTAGCAGACCTATTTTTTTCTTTAAACACCAACTAGTGGCTACGCTACTTCCTTCTAGGGGCTTTGCATTCATAGCGGTAAAAAAGCGCAGACATATATTCCAAAACCATCCCAATAAGACTACATCAATATAAGACTATTTTTTTTGGTAGATTGGTAGAACAAATAAAATGGTAACAAATAGATTTGCCTACAGGAAGTATTTTGCTTTTTTCCCAATAATGTTTAGTTTTTCTTAAATCAAAAATATAATTGCAGGACAATAGTATTATTATCATAAGGTAAATTAGATAACACCTAAGATTGTGATTAATAAGATAAGTCTTGAACTCATATTTCTATTGTCCAATCTGTTTGTAATTCGGCACGGAGAGAACTTTTGTTGCATGCAGGGATGGAGTAGACGATGACGATTAAAATAATCTATAAACTTTTCTTTAACCAAAAGGAAAGCCACTTTTCAAATATAAAATTTGGAGAAAAGAATGGTTTATTTTGTAATGCCCCATCCCTGAATCCCATGTTGTATATGTGAAGAAGTAATAACACTAATTATAATTCCATTACTAAATGAACAGTTTCACAATATCCTTTAAAGCAACATTGGACTGATAACAAACCCTCTCTCATTATTTTTTTAATTCAAAAGAAAAAATACGTATTTACTAGTTTTCGATTAGATTATCATAGTCCATTAGAATGGATTTATTATTACTTGGACCTTACGTGCTCTCTAATAAAATGAATCTTGCAGCGGGCTAAAATAACAATTATCGTTTTCCATCAATTTTATCCCATCACCTCCCCTCCTACTGGATGGATGATTAACCAATAAACGAGTTCCATGATAACAAGCTATTTTCCCCTGTCATAATATCCTCGTATACAATATACATATTCTACATCCATTTCCATTATACTTCTATTTTAAAGATGTTAATGTTAAAGATTCATGCTTTATTCGACTTTAGAATTTTACAGAATTGTTCATGGAAAACATATTAATTGACAATTTTATTGCAATAGCATCGACTAAATTGTGTTAGATCAAAGTGGCTGTGACTGACAAATCACATTGTGACTTTAGTCTTATGGTGATTTTAGAACAACTTAGGGTGATTACCTCCTAGAGATGTTGATCCCCTGCATATAGGAGCGTTTACAAGGGATTCAAACATATAAAAACAATACATATTGTAAGGGGGGGGGGGCATTATGTGATTTATGGGATCATACGATCAGTTTTAAATTTGATTGATGCAATGGTAGGTAATCTAAACACTTGGGAACTATTTTGCAGCCAATTATACCTTTTTAACATGCAATTTGTGTTCTAGAAAGCTTCACGCTACTTCTTTTGTTATTATTAGTTCTACGTTGTTCATGAACTTTCAAAATTTCACAAATGACTTACATAATAGGATTATAAATGTTATAGCATAGGGGTGAAAACCCTTAGTTTTAAACCGTTAAATAAATCATTTTCTCGTATTCATTCGAATCCGGTGGATAGGAACCTGTTCTCATCCATACGAAAAAACTATGTCTATCATCGTATTATATCCAGCTTTATACGAATATAGAAATGTACAATCATAAGATTAAAACCAGTTTTTTTAGCCCGTGCCTTCGGCAACTCGGGGCTAAAAAAACTAGTTTTAATCTTATAATTGTACATTCTATATCCGCGGAAAGTAGTTTATAATACGATGAAAGAAATAACTATTAAAACTTTATTTTTAATAAATTTAGGAACGCGTTTGATATGGTAGGAGGGGGGGTGTTACTATTCTTACCCGAGCATGCCAACACCCCATTGGAACGCCCTTGATATCAACGAATCACATATTATAAATATTGGTGTAAAGTGTTGTAAATTATATATTTAAGTGTTTGATTAATTAGTTTTATTATTGTTAATTGCTTATGATACAAGCATTAAACAAGGATGACATATTCCATTACAATATCATATAGGGCCAACTAAATTAAAGAAATAAATCGATATTTACAATTTACAGTGAAATATAAAATTTTTGACAGAAAAAAGAGTTGATTTATTGGTAAGAGCATCATCGGTTTTTATGTGTCTTTCAGGTTTTAGGTTATTTTACTGTTTATTCTTTCTCACCTCTGAACCCTCCCTCCACCCAATCATTAGGAGCAAGGAACCTCGATGCTAAGAACGAATATAGAAAAAAAGATACTTTTGTATGTATTGGAGCCATACAGAAATAAAACAATTCTTAATAAAATAACAAAAAAATCTATCCAGGTTTAAAATCGTCGGAAATCATCTACCACTTAATGAATGAATACTTAAAATTAATCTAACTGAATGAAGAAACCTAAAAGTATACAATCTTCAAAATCTAATTTCTGTGTGTTCGTCACAAAGAATCTCACGAACACCTAAACTACTTGTCAAATTGTATGTTTAATTATATTTACTTTAAATAAAAAGTTAAAGGATTTGATTCCTAGTAATTTGTATAAATATTTTATTGATTTAAAATGTCATTTATTTTTCCCTAGACTGCCCTTGACAAATATAAAACAAGAATTAAATCTTACAATAGTAACAAAAAATTGATTTAATCTTAGAGTTTAATAATATACTTTTAATTATCTTAACCTATGTGTCCAATCAGGGGGGTGGGAATTTTGATTTATCCCTAAAATATACCTCATACTGGTTGTTTATCTGGTGGTAAATTGAATTTATAGGAAAATACGAGCTTGCCTAAACCTTGCAGGGATCCTTTACCCAATGACCATATCATACTTGTTACTTACTAGTGCTAAATGTTTTGCTGTATAGAGTATTACTGCTACTAAATAAAGCGTATCCTATAAGTTGATGAGCAATTACAATAATTGTTTGATTACGGGACATTTGTCTTGGAACATTTTATGATTTAACAGCCGCAACCACAGATGCGTATAGCCGCCCTTTTTTACAAGCAATAGTCAGCTGCCGTACAATTCTAATCTGCCGATAAATCATTATTTTGAAAAATCTGTATCTGTCAGCTGTTGATAGCGGCTGACGAAAGTTTTTATTAATTTGTTACGTTGCAGCTTTTAATCCGCTGCCAAAAAGTCACTATTTCGCAACAACGACAAAGCTTACCACAGTCGCAAAAAAAACAATGGCGGTTGCAGATCTTGGAAACATTTTTATCCATCACAAATTTATTAAAAATATATATTTTAATGACATTCCGGAAATAATAAAATTTTAATTGAAAAAAGGATTACAACGTCCATAAAGGAGAAACAGATATGTCCTACTTTTATTAAATTATAGAAACTTTTTCTTGTGTCAGGGAGGGAGGGGACTTTGAGCGTCAAATTATAATGTTAACTAAATCTTTAGAACACTTTCTTTCCCCATTTATTCGTTGGTTTAAAATCTGTGCATACTTTTATCAAATGTCGATTGGTTGGTTCAAAGTAGCAGGGTCCAACCTTTTAAGCAGATATTTTAATCTCTAGAAGGGGTAATTTTAGTTATCATCATTGTGCATGTATGTCAATTTGTAATCCAGTGTTTTACTAGTGGAAGTAAAATTAGCTTGATTATTTAGTCAGACGACTTAATTCCCTTTGTAAAGTTATTATATAATATTTCAATAAGTTTGTAATTATAACATGCAAATATAACAAAAAGTTGCTCCCTATGCATGGTTTAAGTTAGGTATATTCTCCTTATGGCCCTAAACCAGAGATTTTAGGATATGTAAAGTAAAAGGTGGTTTAATAGGTTGCCTTTATTTTGCGTTTAATAGCCTTCAATAGAAATGCGTGCTTTGCGTTAATATAAAAATGAACTTGAAAATTTATGTTAATATTTAGGTTTGAATTAAGATTTAGTTGCAAAAAAGAGAGTATTTAAAAACAATCGGTTCATGAAAAATTAGGTTAATTTCTTTCCATTTTGATAACCCCATAGACTTTAGAGGCTTAGTCACATTTATTTTACTTCTCTAGAAATTGTTTTTGAATAACAGTCTATGCGTTTATGAGATCTTGGAAGACATATCGCGAGACATACTAACACTCATCCTATTTTCAATCAACTTGTACATATACAGTATAGAAAAAGGCTCCAATGTCATTATGTCATGCTTTATGTTTGCAAGAATTTTAAACTTATTTTCTTATTGCCTTTGTTTCTGACTTGAGCTGACCTAAATTCTTTAAAAGACATGAGCTCTAATTTGCCATCAAATATAATGTGTAATTAATTCCTCTCATACCACAACCAGACAAAACAACGGAAATTAACACAGTACTTTTTGATATATTTTATGTTTTATTATTAAATAACAATAATTTTAACATCTTTAGTATAACACAATGTGGCCAATCAAATTATACATTTTTTCCAAGAACAAGTAACCAAGTTTTCTGAACGCAGAACAGCTATCTATATTTTTCTTCAGGCTATACAAATTAACGATACTATAAAAAAATCATTTATTTAAGCAAATTTTAATAGTCTTATTAGCATTTTATGATAAACCTAAGATTTGCCAATAAATTTTATGTGTTTTTAAGGAACACCCCTATTCTACTGATGGATTAAAAGGACTTCCTATTTTAGGCCCACATCTTATATTAGACAAATAAGATTTGGATTCATTTTGAAAGAATAACAAGAACAAACATTTAAAAAATTTATTTTATTGTTATAGTTTAGATTAGGTTGAGTACAGTCGTTAAGACCCACTATGTTAATGTTCTGCAGGGAAAGGAGTCCATAGTACCATTCCCTTTCGTAGTTAGACTAAAACCTGCTCATGACCGAGAAACATCTCCCTGAAATCCAACAATTAATCGGTCCTGCCATCTATAGAAGACTGTTAACTATTTATTTTTAAAATTTTTATTATATACAAAATGAAAATGATTATGATGGGCATTCAGATAACTGAACTCTATTATTTTGCCTGGAACAAAATAGTCCTTCTCTTTGTTTCTTTATCTGCCCTAAAAATAAGAATTTTTATTGTACAATCCTTAATTGTAAATATGCTTCACAACAAGAATAACTAAATGTATGAGAAGCTAAATAAACATAAAAATAATAAAGAATCTGTAACGTGTCTCAATGGACAGACGGACATCTCATTATTATCCTTGTTGTTGTCATCCTTGTTTTCTGACTTTGGCAAAGCAAATAAATTAATTGGTAAATCTCTATCGGCCAATAAGAAGTCACCTATATTTAAATCATTTTAGTGGCGAATATACTTTGTATATCCGTCTGTCTTTTCTTACGAGAAAAGCAAAGTTGGATTTATTGCTTTTTAGTTGTGATAGGAGGGTTTCTATAGGGATAACGTGTCTTCTTTGGTACATTTTTAAAATTGGAAATATGTGTATTTCTCCTTTTTGTATCAAAGATATACGGCGGAAAATTTGCGTAAAGATTTTGCGGGTTTTTTTGAGCTTAAAATAATATAGTAATTTTGATCGCTGAAATAAATATGCATTTTAAAAATAATTTAAACATATATCTTTGAATTATTTTAATATGAGCGTGCCAGAACTACTACTACTACCTACCATACCTTTTACTACCAAATTGTTGATTGGATCAAAATAAGACGAACTACAAAATGTAAAGTAATAGTAGAAAGTAAATATCTTAGGAGGGGGGATATCTTGTAAGGGGCAATATCTATTTGGAGGGTGGTAGTATACACCCTCCCAGGACCGTTGTGAAGCTACATGTGAAAGGAGAACCATATAGATTCAGAGATTAGCGAGATCCTTTGGAACAAACAGACACAAACTCTAACATATTAGCCCGTTGCGAGTTTCACTTTTCTAGAACTTCCAAGTAATAATCAATCCATTAAATTGTATTAAAAATTTGTAGCCCTCCTTTCAAACTACCCATAAGTTCGTTAACTAACTACACGTATAAACCATAAAAATCATCTTTATGGCCCAGAATTAGAGCTTTCGCTGCAAAATTTATTTGCCCGTTCATCAGCTTTATAAATATCATTTTTATTTAGGAAATAACAATTTTCAATAACTATGTGAATGAAGATCAATGGAAGCAAAAAATATTATTCAATTTAATTTTAATTTTGTTTCAGTATAATTTAATCTTCAATTTCTTATCCGTTCGACAAAACGTGCCTTAGCCTATCAAAATTTCTTACATGTAAAAAAGAAAAAACTTAATAAGAAAGAGAAATCTCTTTACAAGGGAAAAAATAAATAGATCTTGGACTTTCAAAAGAAATAGCCTTATATGAAACATTTGAAAATTTGTCACAGAAACACAACTGTAGTTGAAGAGTAGCTGCGAAAGATTTTAAGAAGCCATAATAATAATACAAAAGAACAAAGATGAACCTTTTTCCAACCCAACCACCGACAAAAAAAGTTAACAAGAGTAAAAAAAACGTGTTGGCCACAAGAATGGAAGGAAAAAGTTGCCGCGAAGAAAGCCGGCAGTAAATTTGTTGGTTGCATGACGGAGAATGGTTTTGCACAGGTTTTTTAGCACGCCAAGGATACAATAGTCCACCATAATTGATGGGGGCACTTTTATAGGCTGTCTGTGTTTGTGTGTGTGTGTGTGTGTGTGTGTGGTGTGGGTTTTAGTGAGAATAACTATAACAAGAGGAACAAACAATAAGTGCCCATCACGTTTGTAGTATCCCATGAGTAGAAATTAATTCTGTTAGCAAATTTATTTTAATATTTTAGTGTTAAATTATACTTTCTTAGAATTTTATAAATATTAAGATTGAAGTGAACGGGATAACTTTTTATATGGCAGAGTTTTGGCTTTATGTAGGCTAAAACTATTCTTTACATGTCCCTTGCTGAAGAAAAACATATTTAACAAAACCTGATAATTGTGCAACCCAACCTTCTGTTCCTTCGAAAAAAATTAAGTTGTAGAAGTATATTGAAGAATATTCCTGCGAGGTTTGTGCGACCCGCAATAACAAGAAACAAGAGATTAAGCCTTAAATTTTCTCAAAACATCACATTTCATATTAAATTGTTATTTGTAAGAGCATAAAATGATATACAGCCCTAATTTGAAAAAGTAATGCACAAGATGGTAAAATATAAATAGTTGGGTCCGTCTCTGCTTTATTTTATATTAACATGCAATACTTTTATAAACAAGGATGACAACATCCATAAAAGAAAATCAAAACAATGCAGATTGTTAGACAAACGAACATTAATAAATATACAGTAGCAATTAAGACTTGATTATAGAGATGCTTCGCTTATAAAATTATACCTAATAGTCCTACGAATCTAATCCAAAAATCAAGTCAATAGGATGATTATATTACATAAAATAAAGTTTCCTTTATAAACAGTGCAAAATTGAGACACACTGCTCTAGTTGAAAAGAAACTCCAATGATGATAAACAAAATTACTTCTTTTTTACATTGAAATTATAAGTTTAAAAGTTTGAACTCTACTAGTCTGAAACCAAGTAGACCATCCAATAAGTAGATGTGGTTATAAAACTTTGAGTACTAGTGTAATTTACAGTTCAATGTCTCCTCCCTCATAAAATATTTAAGACAAAGATTCATTTCATTAATTGAGTATTAACTGAGGCTAATAGAGTACTAAGTAACTTAACTATCTTATTTATTGGCAATTTGTAGCGTCTATAACGAATATATACTAGGGAGATAATGGATATTAAGTCTTAATAGTGTATTAAAGAACTAGTGGTTGCGATTCTAGCACCTAGGAACTCTGTATTGGAATGAGTTTGGAAAGTAGGAAATTAGCTCAAAACCAAACTTAGGATATAAAAATTTAATAGCCTAAACCTATCCAGGGCCCTATAAGGAACTTCTACAGGTTTAGTAGTTATCAAAATCTTAAGCTGCAGACAAAAAAAACTTACTACTTTATGTAATAGGGTACTTGTTTTTGTTTAACTTGTGGCTTCAACGATAGCCTCTAAGTCTATGCATCTTTTTTGTAGCGGGTGGGGGGGGTATCTATC
>LS055482.1:0-15599 GCA_900241095.1 Acartia tonsa
AGAGTTACCAAATAATAATTTATAAAAAATCTCTTTATTTATCTAGTCCGGAGCCGGAGCCGTTTTTTAACGAAATTTACGGCTCCGGATCCAGCAAAATATGGCGGCTCCCGGCTCCGGCTCCGAAACACTGATTCAAAGGGTCTTCTGCATTAATTTTTCTTGTGTTTCCTACCAATATTTATTTTTTGGAACATTTATCTTTGTCTTATGAAAAATGTTTGTTAATGAATTCCAAAGAAATTGAGATGATAATTTGGCAGAAGAAGTTTTGTCTTACAGTTAACTAAAATACATACCTACAAATGCACGCATCTTCTCAAACAGATTGAGATGCAGTTGGATACTATCATAAGATAGGCCAACGAATGGGATAACATGTTATTAAAACTTTGGGTACCAGTACAATTTACGGTCCATTGTTTCCCTCCACCTTTATATAAATACTACAGAACATCTAAAAATCATCAATTAAAATATAAGAATGTCTTGGTTTATTTTAAAACTTCAAGAAATTTTTGAAATATGTGTACATACTTTGAAATAATAAATGTTATGTGATTATTCTCTGTGAAAATTATACCCTAGGCTCACTAGATAGAAAGTTTCAATCATTTCTAGGCATTTATTTTAATGTAGTTAAAAATAGCGAAGCATTTTAACAATTCAAGTAAACATTGTATAAAAATGAGCAATTTTGTATTCGTAATTGTTAGACCTAAACCATCTTTTATGATTTATTCTATTTTATTTCCTAAAGTCACTTTCATTGTTAAGCTTTTTTATCTGGCATTAATAAGTAAATAACCTTTACCTTTATTCTATTTTAGCTTCGCTTTTCCATATGAACTGGATCTTGTTCCCTTTACATTAATTCAGTTGTGTGAAACTGTAATCATAAAATAATATGCACTTGCATGTTGTCTAATTTATGTATATAGCAGTTACTTAAAATTGTTTAAATGGCGCTTTCCCTCAAAGTACCTGACGAGCACTTACACACAACTTTAAAAAAGGGACAAGGGGTTACTGTGCTCAACAAGGTTCTTTCAGGGAAAATTCGAACCTAGTAATAGTGTCTAACTTTTTATCTTTGTGACGTAACAAAAATCCATCTCTTTTTTAGGGTTTTCCTTTCCCACATTCCCTCTCATCCTTCGATTTTTGTTACGTCACAAAGATAAAAAGTTAGACAATATTACTAGGTTCGTAAAATTCCGTTTAAATTTTCTTATATTTTGCAGGTTTTTCGCCGTCTTAACGGTAAATAACGGTATCATAAAAGTGATGTAAATTTCAATCTTTGTTTTTTTTTCATTCTGAGAAACATTGCTATGTAGTTTGTGTATCCTTGTTTATAAATATATTTTGAAGCAATCCAATAATTGTTTTCAAAACAACAATATCACATTTCCGAACGATTAGTTTGTTGTCAATATTTTAATGAGACTAAAAGTAGTTTGGTCTTGAAACAATTATGAAAATCCCTAGGAAATCATGTGATTGTAATGTCGCTCTTTTTCAAGGATTTTTCATTGAAAATAAAAATATTTTCATATTTTTGTAAATCTTTATTTATAAATTTTATGATTTTTGAACTTAACGTAAATATGTAAAACAGAGATGAAATTTTTATATATTTTTATATTTAATTTTCTTCCAATAGTTTTAAGCTAACCAAAGCTAAGATTTAATGCTTCATAGAAATGGGAAAAGACTGTTTAATCTTCTTTTGCCCTACGACTAAAAGTTGTCAATTTGTAATTGATTTGTTATGTGTAAGCTTAATGAAGGAATTTCTAATTTTTTATATTGAAAAATTCCGTGAAATGACGCTGCTGCTACCGTGAGAGTTTAGGGGTATTGTAACGTCTTTTTTCAACAAAATCACATCATGATAAAATTTTGTCATGGCTCAAAGTCTGCTGTAATTCATATACAATCAAACTACACTAAAAACCATATTGGTCCATGTATTCAATCCACGTCATGTTAACTATATTTAGCTTATTTTAATGAAATTTGTTTTGATCAAATGGTTATCCTAACTTTTAAATGAATTTTGTATTAATATCTATTTATTTGTTTTGGTTTCAATCGGAAACTATTTCCACTACTTTTTAATTCACTAGCGGCTTCGCCCCAAGCCTCTAGGGGCTTTGCCCTAGAGGTGATCAAAAAAAGGACCAGGGAAATCTTCAGCAAAAAAAAGGACCAAGGATATCTCCTACAAAAAAAAGGACCAAGGATATCTCTTACAAAAAAAAATGGGAAAGATTTTTTTGTTTTTCGGAGGTTGGGTGTGTCCCACCCCCCAAGAAAATAGCCTAAAACCACCACAGGATCAGTAGGTATATACCCTGAAGAGTAGAATCCAATCGGTTCAGTGGTTACCGAGATCTTAAGCTTCAGACGGACGGACGGACGGACAGACGGACAGACATCATTCTACTTTGTATTATAGATGATAAGGTCAAAGATCAAAATTAGTCAAAAAATGAAGAAATAATGCAAATAATTTTAATTTAGGAGAACATGGAAACGATTGAAAGGGTCAGTTTGTAAGTGATGCATATGGTTGTATAGATGTTGCGCATGTGTAAAAACATGTAAAAGTCCTGTTACTCTCACTCTCCTTTGCCGTCTTTACTCTCACAATATAAATTTTCCCGTATCTGATAGTAGATACATAGGCCAGGGAAAACGAAGGGGTGGGGGAATTTTTCCATGTGATGTTTTAACAATATTGGTAAACTTTGTAATTGTTTTTTTAAGTTGAATATTTTTGTTGGATTACTCAAACTTAGGTTGGGCTATTTCTTCTGTAAAAGACAGTTCTGTTTCTAATTTTTCATCTAGTTTTTAAACATCATTATTAAGTTAAAACTCATTGATTTTTTTTCTTCTGCTACATCTTAATCTTATTGTTCTTACTTTAATTAAACTTAATATGATTTTTGTTTAAATATTTTCGCTAAAGTGTCCTTTTTCTGTGAAACAAATGAACACCACCCTCTGACCATCGTCTTATAGCAGTTGGTCCAACTAAGGCAGTACTAGGCAGTAGCTCTTCTACTTTACTCAGGGGAAAACGTTTAGTTTCACATCCTACATACACGCACACACACACACACACACACACACAAACACTCATACATACACATATACATACTGTATAGTCATAATTGTGTTGTACATATAATAGTGAAGAAGAAAAACTAAAGATTTCACCAAAAACCTGTCCTAACCATTTACGGCGTATGGATTGGGTGAATAAGGATACATTTCAATAATGGGTTAAACTGTGATTACTACATTTATATAGTGACAATTGCGCGAATATAAGGCATAAAGACTTTTAAATGGAGTGAGAATATGAAGTTGATTGGGGATAAAGGTTTGTGTCCCAAAATAGGATGCAACAACTCTTCCAGTCGTCTAATCATGATGGGTAAATATAAATTTTCTATCCAAATTCTAGTAGAAATATTTAGGTATATATTATATATATCCTTAAAATGAATGTTCCTATAAATTTTCATATTGGTTTACATATCTTAGTCTATAGTTATACTTTTTTTATAATTTCTTTAAGTTTTTTTTAACTTTAAAAAAATCATTTTCTTCTTGAGATTTTTATTGGTGGAAAATATTGAACTGAAAGAAAGACCAATTAAAATGTTGTTTTTTTTTAAATAAAAGAGTACATATACAGATTTTTAATTACAAGCTAGGCTTTTTGTATCTTTACATTATAATCAATAATTTAGTCATTTATCCTAATTATATACTTTAAACTTTTTCTTTCTTATTGTCTATTTAAAGTTTATTTTTATCATGACAAAGATTTTTAGTTGTAAATTTTTATTGTTTATTCAAATAGGTTTTTATTTAACTTTCTATTTATACAACCTATATCCAATACAAATAAAATGCCTATAAATTTGAAATGCCCGCACGTTCGTTTGTGTTTAATAAAACAAGGATAACAATACGCATTGCATGGCTTGAATTTAAATTTGGCTAATGATCAAATTCCAAATACATACAAAAGGAGGCAATAATATTTTTACTTGGAAAAAAAGTCTATCAAAATAACACCAAAAAGAGAGAAAATATAAACATAAACATGTTTAAAACATTTGAGACCTTTAGATAAGCAGTAAAAAATCTCACAACTATTTCTTCAGCAACGTTTGAACCAAATAATAGAAAAGCTTCTCTTTTAAAGGTAAGCATAAAATCTCTCGCCAATATTGATTCTATTTAGATTCTAGATGCAATATGATAAACTAAATTGCAGACAAATCTCAAAATTTACAAGTGGGGCATACAAAACATATAGCATTCTCACCCCATTGATTTAAATAATTCAATAATGCCTTTTTACTGCTAATCTTCATTAGGTTAGGTTAGGTTAGGTTAAGTTTGGCCCACAATGAGATACTTTGGGCTAGAAACTGATTAAAAGAAAAGAAGGAAGGGTGTAATTGATGCTTCAATTACAAAATTTAGGATTCTCTGGAACTGTGTGCGTATCCTAAATGGATATTTGAGAATTTTTAAAGCTTCTTGATCTGTTCTTTTCATTTGAACTTTCACCTCATATCAGTTTTATGAGATTAGGTATGAACAAGGTCGAGTAGATCCATAATCACGTAATATTTTGTAATAATTTGTCTTCAGTGTTAATTGAGGGCTAAAATCAAGGTTAAATGCTATTGGTAAAATGACAGAAAATATTTTGAGTTTTAAATGAAAGAGTGATGAAAAGGGATAGTTTGAGCTGCAGCAATAATTTGCAGTTATGATGATCTGATAATGTAATAAATTTAATAGACGTTATGATACAGTATACAAATTATATGTTTTAATTTTCTATAATTTCAGTCAGCTGGGGGAAAGTGTAAGTCACAGAGATGCTTCGAATCTTATCAAGATTTAAATGCATTTTCAAGCTACCCTAAAACTAATTTCAGAGATATGCATGGTCTTTGCGAGTATTCGGGGTTTTGTGTGGTCAGTAAAATCTCGTAAACAGTTTTGATATTATGATATAATACTAATCTTGAATTGGTTCAGGGCAGGATCTTATACTCTTGGAGAAGGTATAAGACACTTTCATATAAAAGTTATTTTAAGGTCATTTTAATTTATTTAAAAAGCTGATTTTAGATTTATTCATTAAGTGGTTTCTTAATTATTAAGTACAATGATTAAAAATCGTTTAATTATTTGATACAAATGTCGCTTCAATCAAAGAAAATGATAGTATAAAAATAATACATCAACATGTTTTCTTAAAATGTTGCTTTTTATGATACTAATCATGAAACAATAATTATAATCAACAAAATTGTGTTTTTTCCTTGATTTATTATTATCGATCAATTGAAAATTATTTTGTCTTTATAAAAGAAGTTTTAGATTTATCACGGAGAGAGGGGACATTGGACGGTAAAGGATAGTTTTTTTTATACACGTTCTTACATTCGTTAGATTAAATTCTTTGGGTATTTTTTATTAAATTTGGATTTTTTGTTCAAACTAGCTGTGTCAAAACTATTCAACTAACAATCTTAATCTACAAAAGAAGCATTTGTCTTTATTATCATCTCCTTTATTTCTTTCCTAAATATTAAAATTCTTGTTCAATTTATTTATGTCTTTGCTTTCATAAAGAATAAATAATAATTTGATGTTATTAAATGTTGAAAAAATATACACAAAAAGATAAGAATAAACGATATAAAGAAATTTATTGAATTCTAATAATGAAAAATTAGAGTAAATGAACAATTCTATATTCATTTATATTTATGTTTATAAAACAACCAGCAATATAAAGAAATGTTAGAATAACCATTAACATTTGTATATTAAATTCCAGCTTAAACATTTTTGTAAAATGAATAAATAATCCTAATACTAATCTGTGTACACATCCCATATGTCGCAATAAAAGGGTCATAAACGTTTGAAAATCTAAATGGAAAGTTTATACAATATCTGGTCATGGAATTATATAAGTAATCTGACAAACAGTATTTTAATAGATCTTGGAAGGAATATTGGAGGGATATTGGTCAGTTTGTTCATCCTGTAGTAGGGGATGGGATGGGGCAAAGAGGGTGGGAGGGAGAAATCGTTAGTTTAGCCTGCTGCAAGTTTCACTTTGTCAGAGAACATGAAAATCTGGTTTAAGATCCAAGTAATAATATTTACCAATATAATTTACAATTTAATAATGAATATATAGCAATATGGAACTAATTGAGATAATTTTTTTTACCTTAATTCTTATTACATAAATTTTTATCTATGTACATTAAATTTGAGAAAACTTGTCACTCTATTTTGTATTACATATTTATTGCTAAACACTTATTCATTTTCAACAAGATTTAATTTGCCAATTAGTGGTTAGGTAAACTATTCTTTTTAAAAAATATTTGTAAATTTGGTAATACTAAATTAAACGGTTTATGTATGTAGAATATCACCAATATAGATAGGCTAGGTTAAGCTGAGTTTCTTAAAGTTTCTATAGCCTAGGGTTGTCCTGAATAAGGGGACAACAAGGTGAAGAAGTTGGTGTAACTTTTTAGAATGCAGATATAAGCATAGTATTATTATAATAGCAACAACATTGATATTAGATTTTTAAGGTTTTATTCTATGATTAATTTTTTTGTAATATTATACATCTCACTTCCTGTACAGAAGATGTTATTAAATCATTGATGCATAAAAGGTTATTATTACAATGAATTATAAATGGTCAAGACCTAACCCCTATCTCAAACCAAAGGTTAAACTCAAATAATCCTTTTTTGGCCGGGTTACCCCTTAATCTGCTTGGAATCTTCATTTGGTTTCTAATGCTGGCTAATATTATGATATCACATTAGAGTTACAGTATTTTAAAAAATCCTTAAGTAATGTGATACATCTTTGGTTGAAGGACCATAGAAACGATGGAATGAATCCCTGCTGGGCCAATGATAGATGTACAATAGATATACACACATCCAATACCATACCAATAATACATCTTCCCAATATGAACCACGCCAGATACCTAGTTAGTAGGTATATCTTGAGAATCAGAAATTAGAGGAATTATAAATCCAGCTTTTATTTAAGATTTTAAATGAAAAACATTGATTTTTTTTTATTAAAAAATAATTTCATGTATGCACATTTTTTTGTCACTGCTGGAGGGGGGGGGGGCTGTCAGGCCCTTTCCTATACTAGTTACTGTCCCCATTACTTAACTTAACATAACTTTGTTTTTTATACATAATCGATATGAGGGGAACTGCCTAGAATTTTAATCCTTCTCTAATCAAACCACATCTTTTAATATTATTTTCCACCCATTTTTGAACACCAACATCAACACGCGTTTTTTAACCCAAACTAATTTTGAACTAAAAGTTATTCAGTGTCAGGTGTGTATAATGAATCTAAGATTAGTTGTAATAGTAGTATTGGCCTTCAGATAAACATGTGGAACTCTTTAAAGACAACATTTTTCTCTTAAATACTTGTTTTTTTTAATGTTTTTCAAGATTAAATATCAGAAATATCAATTTGTTCTTTTTTATATCTTTAAAAATGTTTTTGATATGATTGACACCTTTAAACTTTTAACATAAAAAATGCCATTAAGATCAAGAAAATTTTGAGGCGGAAATTTTAAGTAGTTTATTCAACATATTTGATAGTTTACAACAGTTTTGTAAATCCTGTAAAAAGATGATTTAACTTTTTCACGGTCCATTTAAATCTATTTTCCAAAACAAGCAAAGGGAAAGAAAAATTGATTTACTTGCAATTATGTACTTTATGATGTAGTTTAGTTTATGCTTGTCATTTGTGTCACATATTTTACTGGATATTTAGCTAATCATATTTTACTTCATACATTTTAATCTTAAAGTTTAATCTTAAATACGCAAAGATGGAAGAATCTAGTCTTTCCCTTATTGGTCACAACTTTCCTTAACAAATATCCGTGAACGCTTTTATATACTTACATTATATGATTCAAACCAATTTTAATTCGACACAAAGAAAACAGTCAAAAATAAAAAGTAAGAATTTGATCTTTTAGTTGAATGACTCGGTTACTGACGTGTGGCGTGTTAGTTGCTGCGAATCCATATTTGCTTCATCTTAAAATCCAATTGCTTTTGGATATCCTGTCTTAAAATCTTATGTACAATCACCTCGGTGTTGTAATTCAATATTGTCTGTACAGTCATAAGGATAAACAAAAATAAATGTAAATGCCTAAAGTATCTTTATTAAATATAAATACTTGACAAAATGATAATTAAAGTTATAGACCTACATGCAGTAAATCTTTCTTACCCTAAAACTCGTTGTAAAATCATATGATTGCTAGCTTATAAATTACAGCGAGAAGAAAGGTTTTTGTTTTATTTAATTGCTGTTGTACTCCCCCTACTAGGTGAAAATACACTTGTTCGGTGGCTTGTATAAGTTTGTATTTTTCTATCTCAAATTCTTTCATTTGTTATTATTTGTGTGATACACAACCCCCTTGTATGATATACTCATAAATATACAACAATATACATATAATATTGAATGTAATTTCCTCCTTTTCAATTTCAAGGATCATGTTATGTAATAAATCAAACAGCAGTTTGTATCTATAAATACATATAAAGTTACGTCAAAATTTGATTTAAAGCATTTTTAGGCAAAATTGACATTATTATATATTATAAGTTCAGTTATATTTGTAGATGGTATTAACTAACAAATATTTTCTAACTGGAGATTACGATATGACAAATTAGGTTTTTGGTCATTTTGTAGCTCAAAATCTTAAAAGCGACAGGAAAGCTAGCTAGGTCTATAATTTTTAGGAAAGCTTTTTATTTCCAAGTGTTTGGATGTCTTATCATCCGTTCGTTGAAATTCCGAAAGGTAAGGCGAAAAGCTAACTATGTGTTAATAAGGAAATAAAATTGCAAAAATTGTTTCAGTAGACCTAATCTAATTTATCATCTTTAGTGACATAAAAACATTGACATTTGACACTCACAGACAAAGGTTTCATTTAGATAGGGATAGTTGTTCTAAAAAATTTAAATATAAATTAATATATGCAGAAAATGCTGTATCAATTGTCGGAAAAAATGAGAGTAAAAATAGTTTTTTATCTTATGGAATTTCCAATCCTGTTTTCTTGGCATATCAATTGAACCTTATTGCATTGTCGCTTTTTCCCTTCTCGTATTTTTTTTACTTATTGTTGTTTTAAATAATATTCCTTCATTTAGTTTGAACTGTGTGAGTTATCTTTATCAATCAAGTTAAACTTCATGCTTTAAAATATAACTTATTAACTACTCTGAGAGCTAAATATAATAACTAAGATATTTTTGTAACAAAAGTTAAAGGCATTTAAAAAATAATCTTGCAATATCAGATTTTAAAAATTGAGGTTTCCTTATTTTATTTTTGCATCACATGGTTGCATATAAAATGTCATATGGAAGTCTTGACACTTTTTCTTTACAGTTTTTATATTTCCAAACAATAGAATTTGCATATTAGGATTGCCAAAATTATTTTTATTTATCTGTAAGTATCTATTAGTTTTACATTGTATGTTTTTTTTTATAAAGCAATATGTTCAATTTCTTATTTAAAAATATGAAGAAAGAATAAAATGTAGAATATTGCGGACATAATAAAAAAAATAAGTTTTAATCCACTTTTTCAAGATAACAAAATTTGTTTTTAAACCGCGACAAAGGAAACTTACGAAAACATTTTTAAAGGGGAATCTTTATTTAAAGGTTTAAACTACAAGAATAATCAAAGGGTTAGTTGGCTAAAGAACGTTTGACCATGTAATCATGCACATCTATAAGTATGATTTGGTTCAGATATCTTCCAAATTAAGATTTCTTGGTGTATTTCTTTCTCTATAGGCTAACCCCAAGCGGGGAGATCTAACCATGTGGGACTTTCCTCAAACTTTCTTAACTTAACTTAACACAAAAAAGCATCATAAATGCCATTTTAATTATTGATTGATAAGAAATATTTTTTCTTTTTTAAATTATGTTATTTTTCAATTTATTTTGCCGAATATTTTAACCCCTGGAATTCACAAGGAAGAAGTTTAAGTAGAGAAGTCATACTGTTTCTTATCCTTGACTTCTCATCTCATAGAGATAATAAATATACACAGTCTAGATGCTCATGCCATTATTTGAATCAATTGGAACTCTATGAAGGGACAATCCGACCAAGTAATTGGTTAAAAAGTGTATATAATTTGGTAAAAAAATGGCAGTATTTTTTTCAGTTCATCTATAAGTCAGCTGTTATTTTTTTCTAAGGTAAACAAACTTTGCTTTGGTGTACTTTTTCGTCATAAAGCTTCTTACCTTATATATTATGTGACTAGAAACAAAAAAAAGCCTTTTCTGTTATAAGTTTCTTTTAAATATTAGTCTGATCGACCCTCTAGGGTAATAAATCTATTGAAGAAATACTTCCTAGATTCGCTGTGATAATGTAATAGGACAGCAAAGTTCAAGTCTAAGACTGTCCTACCCCTGTTTCCTAACAAATAGAGTAGTAAGGTTTTCAAATACAAGATAGATGCTGTATGATCATATTATCTATATGGTTCCCAAAGACATAAAAATATATTTTTACCTAAATATATACTTTATCTCTGTTTTTTTATAAGAGTGTTGGAAAGTTTTAAAGAATTCATCATTTTTATTTCTAAGTTCCTTCTTCCTGAGTGTATTTTTGATTTACTTGAAATGCAAATACAATATATAATTATATATACTTTAATTCCAAAGTGTTTTAGGCTGTAATTAGCTAATTAAACTTTAATCTAAAACGTGCCCAATTGTTTTAAGAGATAAAATCTTTTTACCAAATAAAAGAGGTTTTTTTTGTTATTAAGTAACCCTATCTAGAAGACAATAGACAATATTACAAGCAACAAATGTATATTATTTTTACATTTCCTTATATATTACACTTTTGCGATAAATAATTATTTTAGTTATCTTATTAATTTTATTTTTCAGGTAAGTTGTTTTTTTCTGCTGCCTATAGCCTTCCATCAAAACTGTTTATAAAAACAAGCTCTACAATCCTTATATAAAAGTAACAGGATGTTTGTATGTCATTGTGTCTGTTCTGTATATCGAAGGATCTCGCTAACCACAGGACCGATATGTTTCTCGTATAGATACAGTGAAGCTTCTTATAGGTACAGGGAAGATTTCTAACTGATTTTGAGGAGAGTATCTCCCAAGAGGGACGATGCCGCAAGTAAGGAAATAAAATCCATGAAAAATGTTCCAGTTACGTATTATCGCATTTTAATTTTATAAGCTTACATACCTAAAGAAAGGGGACAGGTATTCAGCGATGTTAATAGGGAGATATTTGACTGTAGATTGCGTGGTGCCCAAAGTTTTTAATCACGTTACCTTTTTGTTTGCAAAATTTTCTATGGACTTTTATTGCATTCTGATTGGCTGGTTCCAAACCAGTTTTGTCTAAACTTTTCAAGCAATGATTTTAATATACAAATTTATTTATATTGTTAATCATCATTGGGGAAGCATATAAATGTATTGTCAATTGTCTTATCCCTTTAGATCCCTTGATCTAAACACAATGATAAAATGATTAAAATAGCCTAATATTAGTCCCTGTCCTTGTATATAAACATTCCTCTTTATAGTAATCCATATAAAAATCGTGATGCTAAATTTTGCTCTGATAAGCGTAGTGCAGATTTTACAGGAATTGAGAGATTGGACAAAGATTCGACATGAGAGTACTTTGGTAGATAAGCAATAGTGCATTTTTTTGGGAAATACAGTTAAAGATAACAAATATAGATAATAAATATATCCTTTAAACTTAAATAATAACAATTATTAAGAAATTACCTAACCTTTCAAAACTTTGTCTTGTTTCATATATTTCATTTAAACTTAACTTAGCTTATTACAAATTAACCTTAATAAATTAATTTTGAACTTACTTATATATGCATTCTTAATGTTACATATTTAGAATCAAAGCTTTGAACCAGAATGACATTAAAATTCATACAGTTAACATAGATAAGTTTAAAAAAAAACAATCATTAAATCAAAATTCTATTCACCATTTAATATATGTATTATTAATATTACTTAATACATTACACTGTAGTTCGTATTAATGTTAACCATTTTAAACAAACGGAAATATTGAGGTAGAATATCTTTTCTCGTATTCATTCGAATCCGGTGGATAGGAACCGGTTCTCATCCATACGAAAAAACTATGTCTAGCATCGTATCATATCCAGCTTTCTACGAATATAAAAATGTATGCGAGAAATAACTATTCTTTGGCTACAAAAATTCAGAATATCTTAACCTGTCCTTGGTAAAGACAAAGATCCCACTCGAATCTTCACGATTTTGATAAGAATATTAGGCCAACATTGCCTTTATTAACGGGAGGGGTATATCAACTGGAAATTATAATTACATTATAAACTTTTCTGTGCCTTAACACAAATTACCCTCTTAAGCATTGATTTAAAGAAAAAAAGAAAGAAAATACAATCTCTTTTTAATTTGCCGACAAAGATTCTTTAAATTCTAATTATTTCTGATCGTGATCCAAGACTTGGGTAAATCCTGACCGGAAGTTTGACAGATTTATTTTCTGCAAAATAAATAGTAAAATAGAAATGAAAAAAAATCCTTCAATTTCATCTTTAACCAATAAAAGAAATTTATTATGAATATTATATTATTTTCTTAACATAATTAATTTCAACTTTATTTTCAATGCAAGTATCTCTATCCTGAGGGAGGGTAACCCTCAAATTATTTAGTTAGGAGGGAGATATTATTTCTAGAAGGGTGTTGCATTACTCCCCCTCCCCCCCGGCCCGCCCTTATACACAATCAAATAAATCCTTCACTGGTAACTTACTTTAAGATTTTTTCAGCTATTTACGAGATCTTAGCCGATATACCTTACATACGTACAGACAGGCAGAAGATTTTTAAAGTTATTTGACAAACAGATAATATATCTTTTTAGATGGCATATCTAAATCTATGATGCACATAATTGTTCTTGTTGAACTATCGTTGAAGTCATGATTTCGCCCCCAGCCAAGGAACACAAAAATATGTATTGTAACCTCAGGGGGGGCGGAGGAACAATTATATATACTTCTCTACTAGAGCAGCTGCTTTGTATATAAACTAGCGGCTACGTTCTTGGAGCCTTTGCGAGAAGGTGTTAGGGGGCAGTCGAAAAAAATTATTTGGAGGGATATTTTTTTTCCAGTGAAGCTATTACTTGACAAAGCTAAATCTGTACCACTTTTGCACCACTTTTGACGTCATATTCTCCATCTCTTTTTTAGGGGTTTTCTTTTCCACTTCTCCTCTCATCTACCTCATTTTATGACGTCACAGGAATCAAAAGTGGTGAAAAAGTGGTACAGCTTCTTATTGGGCCGGTTGATGACTATTTTAAAGTAGAAAAATACACCCCCCTCCAAAAAAAAATGTTAACATTTAAAAAAAAATTATGTGAATGCCGACCTCCATCCACTATCCTCAATAGCCTCTAGAAGCATCTTGGGGCGTAGCCGCTGGTAATAATTCATTTTACAAATATACATACTATGTAAAATAAATATTATTAAATACGGACAGACAGACAGACAAATTTTTTAGAGAAGGTTTACTATCCAAAAAAAGCTATAAAATTTATTCAAAAAAATAACACAATATTCAAAATAATGAATTTGTTTTTGGTAGCTTATCAAAAAATTTACATTAATCTTTAAAATAATGAAAAAATATTAAATCAAATTTTAATATAACTTTAGTGAATATTTATATATCGATTTTAAAATAAAAAATCATATCCATAAGTAGCGAAGCACAAAAAAAAACTTTAAAAAAACTAGAATAACAAAACAGTTTTACAGATTAAGTGTGTAATAAAGTAAATCTCCACAAAAAATTCACAAATTTATCACATTAGTTTTCTAGAAAATCTTATTTTCCCCATAGAAGAAGGACTTATATGTTATAGACCTTATTTATAGAGTAGCTGCAATATCTAAAATATCTTATGTATAATCTATCCTAATATCTTACATAAAAAGATCTTTTTTTTATATCAAATATTTTTTATATGTATATGGTATCCGTACCAGAGGGGTTTGTAGGGGGTTGTATCCACCCCATTGGCAAAATAAAGGGGTGTTGCTACCCCCTATATCTCTATTGACAAGGGGTCTACTCTACATCCCCCTGATACAACCCAAGGAGATGTTAAGTTAAAAAAAGTCACACCTAGCTTAAATTTAAGGGAGATATGAAAAATAATTTTTGCAAAGTAACTGATCAATAAGAAAAATCTATGTTAGCAACCTAAATTGACGACAATATTTCCCCTGTCATAATAACAACCACGTATATTTTTAATTCTACATTTTCCCTCTACCCCCCCCCCCTGAAGTATGTAAAGTGGTGTAAAAAGAATGTGTTAATAGGTGGTTCCAAAAAGGGCTTTGTTGTTTGAGTATCATATAACATTTTCGCTCCAATACAAACTGTGATTTTTTGCTTTAAAATAACGTTTGAAATTGACCAATAAGTGACCAACACACACACACTCAAAATCTTGAGATTTCACAATGAGCTGAGGTTAAAAAAGAGGGACAAAAATAGGAATACTTTTAGAGATGCTACAGATCTAAATGATTCTTTATGGCCTGTATGAAAACAATGTGTGAAAACACATTACTTCATACATCCTACCTTTTAGGAAATTGCTATTTGTTTAGAAAATTTTCATATAATTTAAACATATCACTAAAATTTGACTGTTTGTATAAATGTATATTATATTCATTTAATTAATTTATTTTCGTTGTTCTTTTTAAGTATGTGAACACTCAAGAAAAATAAATCTAATCAAGCCCATTGTGAATTTCCCAGAGTATAGATCTTAACTTCCCCCCCTGTCAAGGTCAAGTCCACTTAACATGTACTAAAAACCTCTCAGGGTCATAGGGATAGGACAATGACTGATAAATATATGTACATTCCCAATGATAATACACAAAATTACCCTATTTATAAATTACAATTATAAATATAAATAATGGTCTAAATATAAATATTACTCTATTCCTAATATCTCTATTGTATGAGGACACTTGTTGTTTGACCAGGGTATAAATATAAATATTACTCTATCCCTAATATCTCTATTGTATGAGGACACTTGTTGTTTGACCAGGGTCTAAATATAAATATCACTCTATACCTAATATCTCTATTGTATGAGGACACTTGTTGTTTGACCAGGGTCTAAATATAAATATCACTCTATACCTAATATCTCTATTGTATGAGGACACTTGTTGTTTGACCAGGGTCTAAATATAAATATCACTCTATACCTAATATCTCTATTGTATGAGGACACTTGTTGTTTGACCAGGGTCTAAATATAAATATCACTCTATACCTAATATC
>LS055483.1:0-15598 GCA_900241095.1 Acartia tonsa
CCCCCCCCCCCCCCCCCCCCCCCCCCCCCCCCCCCCCCCCCCCCCCCCCCCCCCCCCCCCCCCCCCCCCAATTAGAGAGCTATAAATAACTAATTTTTTAAATATGGGTTTAACAAATAACTGAAAGTTCAAATTTTTAATATCTATATCCTGGCGGGCACAGGAAGACAGCAAACCTGGCAGGGTCATCCAGGTAACGAACAAATATATTTTTTTTAATTTAACAAAGTGTAATATGTGCAAAAATCAGGGATCTAAAGGGATAAGACAAAGGACGATAAATTGATGTACATTCACAATGAAGATACACAAAAATACCCCATCTGTAGATTATAATTATTGGTTGAAACGTTTGAACACTAAACTCTATTAACCAACGAATCAAAAATCCACTAAAGTCCCAAAGTTGTTAAGCTAACAAATAAAAAAAACGTTATTATAAAACTTTGGGGACTAGTGTAACAAAAAAACATTGTCCCCTTTCTTTCTGGACAAAAATCCTAGAATATTCTAAAGTAGTACAGAACAATATTAAAATGATGAATTCCATCTCTAAAAAAGTACATTTAGCAACAAGTTACAAAAGATGAAACAATTCAAAATCTTAATTCGTTAAAAATCCTCTTGCATTAAAAACTGCAAGGAAAATCTTTCGTAATGGAAACAAAAATGATAAGTAGCAAAGCTTGAAAAACAATAAAAAAATATGTACAAGAACAAATTAATTCTGCGTGGATATTATGCTTATTGGTTAAAGTAATCTATATAAAAAAAGTTAAGAAGCCAAAAAAAATCCCCGATAAAATAATGTCTTTCTTAAATAGTAGCCAAGAAACTATAATTGTTCTATATAATTTTTAAGCTTCACAGGAGCACTAGCTATGGAGTTGCTTGGGTATTCAAAACATGGAAATTTGATTTTTTTGGGAAATGTAGATGGACAGTCAACATAAATGCAGTGATATTGCAACTGAATAAATTTACTTATGTTTTAACTATTATGGAGGATAAATAATTGTAATTTTACATTTAGAATAATTTCAGGGAAAATTATTTTTCCTTGGGTGCTACACCACCGTCTCTGGATTCACCACGTGATAATTTTGTTGTGTAAGCAAATTTTAAAATAATTCATACTTTCTATCAGTCAAATTTAATATATCAAGAAATTGACACAAAAAAAAACATTATTTCTATAATGCTAGTTCCTTCTCCCCCACCCTCAGGGGAAGCGGCAGAGTTCAGAATAATAGCTTAAAACCAACCCCGATAATTTAAAAGCTTCCCTGGAAGTAAAGTAATTGGCCAGTTTTACCGATATTATAAACTTCAGAACATTTTTTTTACTATATATCCAATTCTAAAAAGTAGTAAGGTTTATTTATCACTTACAACTGAACTAATTCAGTTTTCCATTTCAGGAAAGCTTTCTCAGTAGCTTTTTATCCGCTTTTAGCTTTTTTAACATAATTTATCATAATTTCATTTTTGTTTATAAAATCACTAAACCTTTACAATTACATATCAAATTAAAATTTTGTAGTCCGGCCGAACAAGTAAGTTGTACGTACATTAGATTATCTTAGGTAAGAGAAATATATATTAAATAGCAGCTGAGAAAATAACATTTGTTACGGACAGAAATACAGACAGACGGACAAAAAATATAAATGATAGAGTTGCTTCGCTACAAAAAAAATTGGGAAGATAAGGGAATGAATTTTTAAAAAATACCTAGTTGTAAGAACATCAGGGATCTTAAGGGATAAGACAATGGACTCTATATTTATGTACGTTTCCAATAATGATAAACAAAATTACCCCTTCTATAGATAAAAATTATTGGATAAAATAATTGGACAATATTAGCCAATAAAAATACAATGAAAGGAAAAGTTTTTAACCAACAAATAGGAAAACGTGGTCAAAAACTTTGGGTACCAGTGTAATTTACAGTCCAATGTCCCCTCCCTCCCTGGAGAAGCCACATGCAGTTGGAGAAAGGCATTTTTAACAAGGATGACAACATTCATAAAAGCGAAGTAAATTTGTTGAAAAACTGCTTGATACAGAATAATGTTTATGGTCATACTTACATTTTCAGGACTTGATTATAGAGTTGTTTTGCTCATAATATTGTGCTTTGTTGTCCCAGGAATCTGTATACCAAAAATCACATCAATCGGATTATTATAAATTTGTTGTTAAAAAAGTAAAAAAATCATCATGTTTAAAATGGACGTACGGACATTCTGGTAATGATTATAGAGTTTCTCAATCGTACCTAACTGCTACAGGAATCACCATTCAAAGTTTGAAATCGATAGGACAATTCTAACATGCATAAATCAACGAAAAAAGCTATCCGTTACGGACGTACGGATGTACGGACGGACGGTCGGACCGACCCTAATTATAGAAACGCTTCGCTTTTAAAAATTGCATAGCTGAAGTTTAATATAAAATTTTACATTTGATCATATTTAAGATTTTCTATTATTATTGTTTTTGCATTTTAAAATTCTTTTTCAAAGCTTCTTCTAAATTATTTTTTGAAAATTTTCTTACATTCTTTGAACATATAATTTTGTTGGTGCATATTTGTGTGAATATATACACTTATCATAACATGACATGTTGAGTAAAATTATGTAAAATGTCTGTTTAAAATACACATAGTCATCCTTTTAAGTTGAAATTATAAGTAAAAATCCTGCATAGGTCTGTCTATGCATATTTATTATTCAGAATAAAGTCTGAAACTTTGTATGAGGGTAAATTCTGACAATTTTGTTACACACTGCATTAAACTTAATTACATTTTACTACTATAAACTAGCAGTTAAACCCTTGGCATCTAGGAGCTGTATTCGAAGGGACAGAGAGGGGTTAGAAAAATAGCTTACAACATCCATAGACTTTAATTTTTAAATAAAATAGCCTAAAACCATCACTGGACCTATATGAAGTTACCCAAGATTAATAACACAATCGGTTCAGTAGTTATTAAGATTTTATGACAAAAAAATTTTCGACTTTGGTGATAGGATAGACACTCGATAACAAAGCAGTCTTCGTGGTGTCATTTACTAGCAATTACATTGATACCACCCACTTTGTTCAACTTCTGTGATCATACAGGATTTACAAAGCTTATTTCTATCCTATAAAAACCTTATTTCTCTCATAATTATTTTGGTGTACTATTTACTGGTGTAATAACCCTTGCTCTGAGTTATCTTTTGAAAGATAGTAACTTTATCCTTTCTAGAGCAATAACCTAGATGAGTATTGTTTTAATTTTCAACATAAACATTCCAGTCATAAAGTTAAAACATACTGAAAAGTTAATTCATATTGCACTGCACATGAGACTCCAGGCTCAAAATGACTGGACAACTTTTTAACTTTTATCAAATTCTCTCTATTTTTTACAGACAAAACTTTCTTTTTGTAAATTTTAGCTGTTTAAAATTCCTTGTATTTCACTGAATGTAATTAATGTAATTTAAGATGAGTGTTTATAGTGTCTGGTTGGTTAAAAAATGAGAGTTTAAGACAAAATACACCAAAAAGGTAATTAAACCTTGAAAGAAAATACAGCATTTCACTGTTTGAAAAGTTAAAAGATACAGCAGTCATATACAAAAAGATATAAACATTTGTTCACTATTTACTTTTTGTTCTAAGAGCATATTTAACTAATTTTCTGACTGCACATTTTAGGTATTACATAAAAAGGGTATTTTAATGAATCAGAGTATTGTATAAGTTGGATTGCTTGAAAAAGATTTATTGTAGATATATTTTTTTATCTAGTCTATTGAATCTCTGAAAATGTATGACTTTTGTTTATAATTATAAAACATGCTTAACTGTTGTACTGTTCTAATGTTTCAATTAAATATGTTCTAAATCTGCGGTGATAAATTGATTGTATTAAGTATTCCAACTGCTTGTTTATTGGTTGCAAATGAGGGCTAGGAAAGCCTTGTATTTGTGGTGCTGCATTTACACTGCTTTAGTGTGTGTTAGAGTGTGTCTTTCTAATTCATGCTTTCGAACAGAGATCTGGATCTTATTCTTATTCTTAAAAAATGTCATGCTTCAGTCTGTACCTATTCCTTTACAGATAGTTAGTGAACTAGACCTATTTACAAGGGCCAGACAGAGTAAATTGTTAGATCAAATTTCATAATCTAGAATTCCTAATGTGAAGTCTTAATAATTTTTTTTATATGAACAAATAGTGTGCATGTGAAGTCCAATTTTTCAATTAAGTTTCATTAATCATTTATAATAATTAAATAAATGCTTTATTGTATTAATCAATATAGAAATAAAAAAATACTTCAATGGAAATGGCAACTTGGTCATTAGTGTTTAGATCCTCACTTCTGCCAAGGATGCACCCTGAATTAAGAGCAGAGAACATGTTTTCATTAAAAAGAGGAAAATCCTGAAGGAGTAGAGAGAGATGCACCATCTTATCTTGACAAGGGTGTAGAAAAGGTTTTATTGAGTGAGAAAAAGAGGTGTTAATATGTACATATCAGATGCATGCATGCCACACAGGATGTAAAGATATTTTGTGAGTTATTCATACATGTTACACCCTCTTTACTTGCTATTGTACTCTATAATAACAACATTTTTATCCTTTGAACCAAGTTTTCTTTGAAAATTTAGAGTGACATTTTCATAAAATTACAAAAAGGATATTTAAGTCTAATTGTGATGTTGCAGTTTAGAATTATAAGCTAAGCATAAGTTGATAAATTAAGAGAGCAAATGAAAATGTAAGAGGGAGAAAGATAGTAGTAGTTTTAATAAATTGAGAGTGTTCACTTAAATAGAATATAATAGAGCCATCTCTGTATACCCCACTGTAAACCTTGATATACAATATTGAAGAAACTGCTACATCTGGCTTCATTAGAGTGTGTGCATATCACAATAGTAGATATATAACAATAGAAGATATATCTGAGCTCTAAGATATGAACTTTTAATAGGAAAAGTTATTGCAATACTGATCATACCATTTATGTAATCTAAATGATCACTGTCTTTTCAGATCCAGGAAAAGGAAATGGCATCTAATTTGCACTTGAAATAAATGAGATTGAAGCTGAAATCTTATCTTGCTGACTTGAGTTTAAAGGTTAATATATCAAATCAAACTAAAATCCATTTTCAAAAGGCTAAAAAATTTACTAAAACAGTTTTGCACCATATTTTTTTTTCTTAAAAGTACTTTTAAAATCAATGTGTTAATCAATAAATTTAAACTGTCTACTTACAAAATATTTTCCTACATTTTGTATTTAAAAAGAATTAATGAGATGACAAATTATATTTCTTTGCACATATTTTCATAATTTATCTTGCATAATGAAAATGTTATGAGAAAAAAATCATTAAAAATTACTCTTCACCTAGAAGCTGCAGGTAGAATGCAATTTTTGATTAAATTAAGTGAACCAAATAATTAAGCAGAATTAGCTTTGATCATTAATTAATTAAGTTCAACTAATTATGCTTAAAATTCAATTTGATTTTAAATTCATTTATGTTTTCATAATAATTACTTCCTAATCTGATTTTTAGAAATGCATTTGTTTTTATCAGCATATGAAATAAAATTTAAAAATGTACAAACTCAAAAATGTTTAGACTAAGTTAAACTAAGTCAAATCTAAAGTATAGAAATGTTAAATAACAGAAAATAATAAATATTCTGAACCTGAACTTCTTGGAATTTGAGTAAAAATAATGTCTATATTCAGTATTGGAAACAAATTTCCTTGAATTAGGAATTTGGAATTACAATGCAACAGCTTCTTGAACCATTTATTGGAATTGTTTTAAATATTTAAAATGATATTGTTGGCAAATTACCAATTATAAGAGAGGTAATTTACTTTGCAACAGGGTAATTGTTACTTTATTGTCATAGTAAAAACTATGAGTCAATATTTTTAAAAATATTATTGAACTTAAAGTGAAACTTACTTATTTTAGTAGTCATATGTAATATGTATATGATAATGTTGAATTTAAAAGGCATTTGGTTAAATAGTTTTCAATACATATCTTTTTAACATAACAAATGTTTTTTTTCTAGGTTTATCTAAATTTGAATGGTGTACATTTTGTTAAACAAAACAAAAATGAACAGTCATAATTTTCTCCATTGCAATGCTACATTTTAAGTATAAAACAACTTTTTTTTCTTTCTATTTACTAAATAGCTGCATGTGATATTAAGTGTTATTCAAATTATTGTTGAAAATAACCTGAACATATAATAATCCAAGAAAGCAGTTATTTTGATAAGTAGTTTGTATAGTACATGTTTTATGCATAAGAATTTCTAAATTAAAATATAGTGTAAATCATTACTTTTTAAACATTTCATAAGGAAAATTAATTGAATAAGATTTTGGAAAAGAAAATATTCCCACTGCCCACCTGAAATACCCAAAATGATAAATTTATGCATAAATGTTTGTATTCATGATATCTCACAAATATTGCAACTCAGCAGATTTGCAAATTTTGACTGGGCAGGTCCATTTCTGGAATTTTAATGGCCACATTAGGGCCACGATATATCTTTTATTGGAATTTATTTATGGGTGTTGTAGAGTGTAAAAAACTGTTAAAAAGATACTTTGTAAATTTTTCTAATTTATATTTTAATTTACTAGGTCTGTTTGAAGTTTTTTCCATGTAACAGCATTGGGTATTTTATGATTTTTTTTGTGAGTGAGTAGACAACTAATTCTGAAATATTTTTTCTTCTACAAAAAAATTTTACCTGTTCTGAGCATCAGCAAAATAATGAAGCATATTACATCTTTTCAGATCATATTTTGTTAATAATAAAAATTTTACATCATTTGCAAGATTAAATTTTTCTTTGTTTTGAAAAAGCAAAAAGATCACAAATTCTCAAAATAGCCTTATAAGTCCTTACACAATATTCTAAAAAAAAACATAATTTCCTTATTATTTAGTTATCAGTTTTCCTGCTCTATGTTTTTTTTTCAAATTTATTTTGAGCTTTGATTAGTATTTGCTCCTGAGTTATGCCAAAAAGGTTATAGGTAATCAATTTAAAGTGCATCAACATTTTTAGTAGCACAGCTACCTTACAATATCATTTGTATCTTGTCTGTCAGTCTATTGGTCCTCCACAGTCAAAATGATATATATATTTTTAAATTAAGTTATGTGCATCCATAATTATTGTTTACATTGTTAGCCTTGCTAATTATGAACTTGCTTGTTCCTGGTTAGATTATTGAAAACAGTTTAAAGCATTTCATCTAATATGCAAATCCTACTTAAAATCCAGGAGAGTTGTTTACAATACAGGCAACTATTGTTTTTTTCTTGCTTATTATTGACTATTTGCTAATGGTAATCTATAATACAAAATAGCTTGATGTCTGTCCGTCTGTCCGTCAGTCCGTCCGTCCGTCTGAAGCTTAAGATCTTGGTAACCACTGAACCGATCGGATTCTACTCTTTAGGGAATATACCTAGTGGTCCTGTAGTGGTTTTAGGCTATTTTCTTGGGGGGTGGAACACCCCCAACCCCCCAAAAAACAAAAAAATCCCTTCCCCATTTTTTTTGTAGGAGATATCCTTGGTTTTTTTTGTTTTTGTAGAAAATTTCCTTGGTCCTTCTTATTTTTTTTTTTACGAATTTCACCTTAACTTTCTTTTTTATCATCTCTTGGGGCAAAGCCCCTAGAGGCTAGGGGCGAAGCCGCTAGTAAATAAATAAAGCACCCAAATGGATTTGAGTCTTATTAGCGGCTGCTGAGCTTTGATTAGTAGATTTGTGGAAAACTGTAAAATAAATAAGCAAGTAATTATGTATGTTTGACTTTCGTACACAATGAAACTATAGACAGTATATTATTTGAAATGTTATATTGTTTCCACTATTTTTGTGTTTTCTTTAAGTCACTCAATCTTTTCTATCCTTTAATTATATTCTAGAACAAATTATAAATATTATTTAGTTTTTAGTTTTTTTAGTTGTTAACGCTAATGTGTTTATGAGATAGAAGGCTGAAAATTTAAGTATATAAAATAATATTGTCTAAAAACAATTAAAAGCCTAATTTTTCATAAAGGTTTTGTGATTTTCTATAAAATATCGCTAATTCTCTAGATCCTTTTTTTATAATGACCTAACATTTGCTCTATAACTCACTTGGTCTGCGTGTCTATATTTTTTATGCTTTTCTTCTTATAGATGTTGTTATCCTTGATAATATAATAAGGTGTTTGTGACTGTAACTTTATACAAGGAAAGAAGCACTATAGTATAGCATATTAAGATATTAAAGCGTGACAAAAAACTTTGTACTTTAAGTTTCTTTCGTTTGTCCTTGCCTATATCCTCCCTACAGAATGGCTTAAAACCTGCTCATGATAATTAATAAGTTTTTTTTATTCTGTTAACTAATAGGTCCGTTTACAAGATTATACTGAAAATTACTTATCTTTTAATAATAAACCCTTATTTTTAGAAAAGTCACCGAATTAAAACAAATTTATATGGCCAGTAGAAGTGTACAGACAGACGAATAGAGAGACAAATACCCAGAGGGACAGACAGATGGACAGACTGACAGACAGATGGACAGACTGACAGACAGATGGACAGACTGACAGACAGATGGACAGACTAACAGACAAATATCCTACTACATAACACACTAGAATTGAAACATATTTCCTACAAACACAAAATTTCATTTGCATTTGAAATGGAACTAAGTATGCTTCCATATACTTGTGTTGGGTGGGGTAGTTCTCAACCCCCCCTCTGCACCGTTAGTTAAAAGTTTTTTCAAACAAATACCTACCCAATTATTAGCCCAATTCAAGTATTTTCAACTCTACTCAATCCTACTTATAAGTAGGGTTGGGCCGGATACTTTTTTGGCCGGATACCGGATCTCCGGCTGATTTATAATGCCGAATATCCGGTTCCGGCCGTATATCTGGCCAATGTTCGATATCCGTCAATTTACCGGATATCCTGCCGGATAACCGGATATCCGGCGTCAAAAATCAGCCAAATATCATGTAACCGGATAGTTTTAATATCCGGCCGTATAACCGGATATCCGGCGTCAAAAATCAGCCAAATATCATGTAACCGGATAGTTTTAATATCCGGTATCCGGCCGGATATTGAAAATAGCCGGATATCCGGCCGGATAACCGGCCAGACCGGATATCCGGCCCAACCCTACTTTTCAACCAACAATTGTAATCCTTAGATGGGGTAATTATGTCTTTTAACCTTGTATGTTCAACATTTTATCTTCAATTGCCTTAACTCTTAAAGTCCCTGCATTTGTTAAAATTCATCCAATTAGCAATTTAACCTTGTTTATCTAATAAAAACATACAATAGGACAGTATAAAATTTGCTGATTGACCTTCTTTAATTGTACATATAACACTTGACTTTTACACATTTAAATAAAAATCGTATAAAGTCTGAGAAGTTTAAGGTTAAGTTTTGTCCATTTGTTTAACTACATGAACATGAGTTGTAATTAATGGCAGGGAGTGATTATCTGAAAATTAAATTTATATTAAACCGTAAGTATTTTAGAGAATAGTGATTTCCCTCAAAGTACTTATTAAGCTCAGAACTTCCCTCCCCTAATTTTGAAACAAATTGAAAATAAGGAGGAGGTAGCTTTTCCTTGTGTTACTTTGTACCTTAGGCTGGGCAATGTCTAGTTATCCTATTATATCAAGTCCTTATGATAAAGTAACAGGATGTTTGTCTGTTTGTCTGCTCCAAAGAATCTTGCTAACCGCTAAACCGATATGGTTCTTCTTTACAGGGTAGCTTCTCTTAGGTCCTGGGAAGGTTTATAACTATTTACCACCACCGTCCCAAGATAAATCGCTCCTAGAAAAAAATATTCCCCTCTCACAAAAAAATGCTATCATTTTATTAAACTAAAATAAAAAATTGTGGGGGGGGCGTGGTATAAATATAACTTAATATATTTTAAAATCAAGGGGAGGTTTTCTGTGCTCGCCGTGTTAGAAAAAAAAGTGTTAGAAACCTTATCTCTGTCTGAAATTAATGGCTGTCTTTACAATTATAAGAATTAGTTTAAATTAGATCATCTAAATACATGTATGTATAACATCAAGTATTCATTAGATTAGGGGATTAGATAGATGGATAAATAAATAGATTAATAGATGGATATATGCAGTAATGGATAAATGAAAACATAGTTATATTGTAGATTGATATGAATAGATGGACAAGTAGATAAAGTAATTGATAGAGAAATATATATGTAGATGATTGGATAAATGAACAGATTGATAAATAGATGGATAAAGAGATAGATGGATAAATATAGAGATTGATAGATGGATAATTGGATAGATGGATAAATGGATAGATGGATAGTTGGATAAATGGATAGATGGATAAATAGATAAATGAAATGATAAATGAATAGATGTATAAATAGATAGAAGGATAAAAATATAGATGGATAAATGGATAGATAATTAGATGGATAGACGAATAAAATGAAAGTTGATAAATGTTTATGCAGATAAATGGATAAATGGAAAGATTGATTTGGATAGATTTGGACAAATTAATAGATAACAGATGAAAAGATATATTAAATACTTAACTTCTAGATAAATAGATAGTTTTTATTTAGTACTTATCTAGACAGAACGATAGATAGATAGACATAAATCTAATTAGATAGATAGATAGTGTTTGCAATTACATGAATTAGTTTGAATGAGATAATTTAAATGGATTGCAAAGCACAGAGCACGTGAACTAAAAGCTGTTTCTTTAGTCATTGGATTCAAAGGCTCTAGTGCAATTCTCAGTAAAATATTCGTGGTATCGATTATCTCCAAAAATATATGAACTTTAAAGGCTGTATTGTTGGGTAATGACTATTCCAGATTATTTGTAGGACCTCTTTTGTTGGTTAAAGTTTTGTGCGAGCATAATCTAGAGGGTGTTTTTTATTAGGACAAAACTAGAGTTTATGACAATTTTAACGGTATGCCTAACATTTTTATACTATTAACACAAGTCGCGATATTTATATTTTAAAATGTACGCATTTTTGCACACCCTTTAAATTGGTCATGATCCAAAAATCTTCTAAAAACAGGAACTTTGGAAAACCCGGTTTTTAAGGCATAATATTTCGAAAATCACTAAATATGTTTTTCTTATACAAAACTCCCCCAACCCAATGAAGAAATTTAGATATAGATTATTAATTTCTGTCAATGACAAGTGGGTTAAATTAAGTAATATTTATGTCCTATTAAAAAAAACACCCTGTATCAATAGGTCCCACCACTTGGCCGTTAACAGCCTTTAAAGTCAATATATTTTTGGAGATACTCGTTACCAGAAACATTTTTCAGTGAACTGCACTAGATTTAATTCAAAGTACCAAACTTCGGTGATTTTACTATATCATTATTAAAATCAAGTCACAATGCAATAAAATAATATCTTTTTAATTGCAAGATTGATGGAGGGGACATAAATCTGTATTAACACTGATGCCCAAAGTTTTATAATTATATTTTCTTATTCGTTGGCTCAAAAATTTTGGACACATTTTTTAAAATTTTGATTGCTTGGTTCTAAACTAGTAGTGTTGTGCAAACTTTTTAACAAATTATTTTGATCTACAGATAGGGTTATTTTGTTTATCACCTTTGGGATGCATTGTCTTTTTCCTGGATATCCCTGAAAAGTAAAATACAGTAATTCTAGTGTCCTGTATTGATTGTGGAAATTACAGGACAAATGTGCTTACCACATAGAATTGTCTTATCCATTAATACAGTGATACTGTGAAGTATTGTAATTCTACTGTCCCATATTGACTGTGGATAAGTGTACAGGACAAATGGGCTTACCACATAGAATTATAATTATATAGAATTATATTAAAATAAAAATACATTTACTTACCAAATGTATCAAATTTGATGATATAGGTGTTTGTTCTTAAAATATGTCCTGAACACTTGCTAAGCAGTATTTTAAATGGGTTAGCCTTTTATCTATCTGTATATGTATATAAATCTATCTATGAATGTATCTATCTATCTATAAATGTATCTATTTATCTATCTATCTATCTATTTATCTATTTATCTATCTATCTATCTATCTATTTATCTATCTATATATATATCTATCTATCTATCAATTTATCTATCTATCTATAATCATGAATATTAGTGGCTCAGAACGTAATCCTTTTATTATGAGAATGTGAGTAAAGTACAGGATCAAAAGCTTTGGTAACATCCAAATATTGCATATTAGACGGCTTTTTGTCAGGTCACTTTGTGCTTAACCCATTCTTTATTTTCAGGAAAGGGGACAATAGGCTGTTTTTTTACACTGGTCTCCAATGTTTTTGATAACGTCTTCTAATTCGTTGCCTTCACAGCTTTGGGGTCTTTTAATGAATTTTGAATGGTTGATTCTTTAAGTTGAGTGTCCAAACGTTTCAACCAATAATCTAATCTACAGATGAGGGAATTATGTGTATCATCATTTGGGATGTACACCAATTTATCAGCCATTGTCTTATCCCTTTAGATCCCTGCTTTATTTTAGTATCCTATTATTTTCCTCCTTATTCTGTAATAGATGTATTAAAAGTAAACTTTATTTAACACACTCATACCCGCACTCATACCAGCACACATACACGCACACTAGTTTGGAGGGGTCAACAATTAAATTTTTCCTACCCATTAATTTAGACAAAAGTTGATCTGCCAGTCTTCCATACACATCCTAGGCCACCTTTATTTTAAATATCAACCCAAGTTGATAATATGTATTTTTGGAATAATTTGGGGCCAAAGTTGAAGTACCCTAAAATCTAAGAAGGTATTGTTGACATTGTTAAATTGGCTATACTTACTTAAATTTAATAAAATCAAATGCCAACATGTTGGAAATTATCCAACTAAAATAAGTTCAATATAATTTCAAATTTTTTTTTATAACACAAAAAATGTCGCAAAATGCAAAAATGTGTTTTTTTTATCAGTTTTTCAAATAGGGTAAGTTTTAAAAAAAATTCTTTTACCAGTTTTTTCGAAGTCGCTTACATGAATAAAGAGAATTTTTTGACCTATATTCTGGCTATCTATACATAAAAATATAGCTTCCAAATAGTCCAAAATGGACGTAATCTAATAAAGTAGTCTTTGGTTGAGATGGATCAATAGCTTTTGAAACGTAATCTAAAAAATTATAAGATTAATTGAATTTTATTAATATATTAATTATACACCTGGCCCAGTCTCTTATTTGTCTGAGCCAAAAAGCCGAGCTCTCATTGGATGCTTTAAAAAATATCTTGCCTCTGATTGGTCAAAACTAAGAGTGTAAAATCTCTTGCCTCTGATTATTATAGCCCCTATATAAACACATTTTTGGATTTTTTATAATTTGTAAATATTTCGTTAAAAATTACAATTTGCAAGATTTTAAGGTATCAAATAAATTCTATTTAAAAAGTATGTCATAATAATATAATATATATATATATTTATATATATAAATGGGTTAAAACTAGAAATTATTTAATTAAAGGCAAACATTTGAAATTCACCTAGTGCAAAACCGGTTTAACTTACAAAATATTTTATTTCATATGAAATTTAGCCAATGCAATTCCCTTTAAAAACGTATTTCAGAGTTGTCTTGGTTGGACACCTCCCCCCCCCCTAAATGTCCAATAAAACCTCGGGAACGGCAAAAATCAGTCTTTAAAGGTCTTTGACCTTTGAGGTCATATATTTTTCTTCTCATAAAGGGATTCCCTGGCCCCTAAAACCCATTGGGCATCAAAATCGGCCAAGAAACGGCAGAAAACGAATTGTTGACCTAAAACTGCATTTTCAGACCAGTGTGGACTGGTACAAAAATATAGAAACTTTCGTTCAAGAAGTCTTTATATTTTTTGTGTTTTTGTTTTATACATTTTTTATGAATAAAAATCAAGCTTATTTAAATTATTTCTATATTTGAGTTTATTGTACTATTTTTCAAATATAATCTTTTAAACTTCGCTTTAATGGATGTTTTCATTCATTGTTTGAAATCTTCCCCCTAATAATTTCCTACCATAAACTACAGCAAAATGTTACATAAATTTGAGAATTGAAAGAAATATTCATGTGATGCTATTTCAGATTAGAATTAATATTTCCCTCTCCCTACTCTTAATAGAGGTTTTAAAGAGTGTTAGTTATAGGAATATGTACAAAAATAGAACTTTTTTTTATATATGTACTATTATTATTTATATGAATAAAAAACTTGAATTTGAGAACTTATCAGTACTTTACAAGATCTTAACAGGCAGACAAAAAACCTTATTAAGAAAGACTCAAATCGAAGGTTGAACTTGAATAAAATAGCCGAAAACCACCTAAGGGCATACTTAAAGCTTTCTTAAAAAATACAATTTAAGTGGTTGACCTGTCATAGAGTATTTTATTGTGGAAATGGACGGAAATTAGTCTGAAACCATCCTATGACATAAAAGCTACACTGGAAATCTATCAAAATTCCAAAGATCTTTTCTTATAACAAAAACCCAGATCTATATTACTCATGGGAAGGTGGTGGTAACCTCTCACCAAAAAAAAATCCAGGACCTAAGAGAAGCTGTTAAGGAGAACCATATCGGGTCAGTGGTTAGTGAGATCCTTCGTTACAGCCAAACAGACAGATAGACACTGTTACTTTATTATAAGGATTTGAATAATAATGATTAAGAATAGTCTAAAAATTCTCGAATATCCGGGGGTAAAATGTCATATGAAAATTGTCAAGATTAACTATCATAAATTATTCCTCACAGTTGGACAAAATTGAAAAGATAAGTACTTAAAATAGATAGATAGTTGGAAAGATGTATGTTAGAAACAGGATAATTTCTCTAATCCTAAGTTTTTGAAAAATTCAAATAAACTGTGTCAGTTTCTTCTGTTCAATGAAGTCTAATAAAGGATCTAGGAAATTTTACATCTATTTTATTAAAGGTTAAGTCATTCTCTATCAAATACGCAATAAAAAGCACTTATTTTGAAATTGGGTGTCTTTCTAGGCGTTTGTAGCTAAGGATCTCGCTTACCGCCGAACTGATATGGTTCTCCTTTACAAAGATGCTTCATAACTATTATTGAGGATGGTACCTCTAATATACCTGAAGTCGAGTTCCCCTCCCTCTAGTGGCGTAGCAGATAATATCTACCTTAAACAAGGATGACAACATCCATAAAAGCGAAGCAATGAAACGGTAGGACAAACGGACATTAACACTTGTATAATGTCAGAACTGAATAATCAGAATGTAAATATATAAGAGTTAAAGCAAAATTGTAAGTAAATTTTTTGAAAAACTGCTTGATACAGGATAATATTTATGGACATACTTACATTTTTAGGACTTGATTATAGAGTTGCTTCGCTTATAATATTGTACTTTGTTGTCCCAGG
>LS055484.1:0-15591 GCA_900241095.1 Acartia tonsa
GGCTGCGCCAATATTATAGAATAGCTGAGCATCAGCAGAGTGAGAAGAAAAAAAACATAACAAATGGTGTACCTGGCTTTATCCTACTGATCTCTTCCCTGTGGGACTGGATAATTGCCTCCACTGGCTTACCAGGCGTTCCAAACAGCGCTGGGGACAGGATGACGTACCCAGCTTGGGCACACACATATTCCAAATAATAGAGAATGGAGTCCCCAGTGAGCCATCCACCTGACGTCAGCCTGTTCAAATCTACGCCGTGTATTTGTCTCCTACCACTCATAGGAAACACACGGCTATCATTGAAGGTGGACATCTAAATAATAAGTAAATTCTAACAAAAACTAATTGCAACAATATAAATTAGCTACAAAAAAGGGCCAATGTAGATCTAAGAAGTCAGGGGTCCAAAAATAACGAAAAACCACATTTGATCATGTTGTGAATGGAACCATTTTATTTGAACGTACAAGTATTGGTTATTAAAAGTATACAATACATACATGGTACAGGTATTGGTAACATAGAAGAAACAAAAATACATAGCAGTGCCATCAGTCATTTTCAAGGGGTGAACTGAGGTCAGGCATAAATTGAAATTATAAAAGACACACCTATCAAAATGTACAATACATAACACCTTGGGCAAACAATGACCGGTTGTTCACAACCCTCTTGGGTCTTGGGTTTGGAAAGGCCCCCAGCTCGGCCAAACAGATTTGTAAATATTTGTGAAAATTAATCTAGATCCTAAGGAATTGGATACCAGTTGGTGGTGTTGGGTATTTGCAAATCTGGTCAGCAAGTGAGCCGCCACTTTACACTGCCTATACCCTGCCATTTATAGAGAAACCGTTGCTACTGCTGATCTCTTTTATTGCCAAAAAATATGTGCTACCTCTCCCAGGGTAGAAAAAAGAATTGCTTCAAAACCCCATGATTGCAGTTGATTCTGGACTGGAAAAGAAAAAAGGCCACCCCCTTTGAATTTGGGCATAGGTAGTGTTGAAAATAAAAATTGAAAGCGAGATCTTAAAAAAAAATTGATGGCATTGTTAAAAAAAAAAAGAGGGAGATTTTGGCATCTGCTGCATGGATACAATGGGAACAAACAAAAGTGGAACATAATTTGATTTTAACATGAATTATGGTTGAAAAGATAAATGTAAATTAGGTCATATAAGGTCAATTGTGTGTACAATAAAACCTATGACCTAAATACATATACCAATTCAGAAAATGGGTTATTAAAAACAAACAATACAATTAGAGCCATAGCATGAACCGATTACAAAAATAGGTGTTTTATAGGTTTATTTAACAATTGAGAAGGTAGGAAAATGTAAATTAGGTCATATAAGGTCAATTGTGTGTACAATAAAACCTTATATGACCTAAATACATATAAAGATAATTAAAATTAAAAAAAAAAACAAAAAAACTTAGAGCCCTAGTATCAGAAAAGGTAAATGTAAATTAGGTCATATAAGGTCAATTGTGTGTACAATAAAACCTATGACCTAAATACATATACCAATTCAGATAATGGGTTATTAAAAAAGAAAAACAATACAATTAGAGCCATAGTATCAACAGATTATAAAAATAGGTGTTTAATAGGTTTATTTAACAATTGAGATGGTAGGAAAATGTAAATTAGGTCATATAAGGTCAATTGTGTGTACAATAAAACCTTATATGACCTAAATACACAGAAAGAAATTTCAATTACTAATACCATGTCAGATTAAAAAGTTATATTATCTACTGAAAAGAAACCACTAGTTACAAAAAAGGCTTTAGTTCTACTCTTAACTACACTGTATTCTATATGCTAGCTACCCTGACAAATTGATATTGCTAGCCGACAAATTCGACTTGTAGAGAATCATCATTTATCAAATGGGGGACTGCAACACATGTACACTTAAATGTAGTTCACTAACTACATTTACGCAATAGCCATGGGAGACTGACGGTGCTTATATACAACTGGGTACACACAGTGAGTAACTATGAACATCTACCTAAATATACGAATCTACACTAATTGCTAACTACTCATCTACAGAGATGCAAATTAATCATAATAGCAGTATCAAACAACAACAACAAATGTATGATAGTTATGGAGCCTGGTGGTGATGGATTGTTTTCTTGGTTTTGTGGTATTTTTGTACTACTTTGTTACTTAGCTGGTGGTGATTGAACTTACTTGTATACTTGTTAGGTAAAGGTAACAACAATTACAATAAGCAATTCTATCAACAACAAATTGACAACAGTATAGGCAACTGTAGGAGGAATTCAGTCACAGTCAGGGTTAAATGTGTGTACAAGAAAACCCTGACTGTGACCTAACCTCAAACAGGGAATTAAGGGAAAAATAAATCAAAAAAAACAAAAAAATAAATTCAACATTACAACATTGGAACACAAAATATTAAGGTCAGAAAAGGACAAAACAACCAAATACAACATTCAGGGACAACAGGAGACTGTGTTACGCAAAGGCCAGGGGGTGGCAGAAGGTGGACAAATGGGGTGGGTAGGGTGCACTCATTGGCCAGGGGCTGATTTGGAGGTGATTACAATATTTCAATATTTCTTAATACAAAAAACTCTTTAGTTTTAAGGGGGCCGGAATGTGACTTTATGTGTCTTGGGGGTAGGATACATTTTGGAATGCTGGGGGAATTGGATGCAGGGGTCGTGCTATGAGACTGTACAGGAGGGGGATGGTTGGTGTTGGCTTGTGTGGCATGTACTTGCTCATAGATGAAAGGGATATCGATAAAGGGACAACAGTATGCTAATCTAAACTACACTAAACTAAACTAGATTAATTTATTAATACATGGAAAGGGATATCGACAAATGCTAATCTAATGCTAATCTAATCTAAACTAAACACTAGTTGACTAGGTACCTACAGAAAAAAACACACACACATTATGCACAGGCCATAGAGGTATTCTTGACTACACTGTAACTACTCTGGATGCTAACTACTCTTTGACAGATTTGGTTGCTAACCAACAAGCTTAACTTGTAGAGAGTCATATGTATGACATGGAGTTTGAATTTAAAATACAACAAGTATGTAAGTTCACCAACTACATACACGCAAGGGCCATGGGAGACGGAAAGGTGGACAATAGGGAAACGGTAAGGAGCATTCGTTGGCTCGGCGGCTGTTGGGTGATAAAAACTAAATTAGGTCAAATGTAAGATGGGTCACATAAGGTTAATTGTGTGTACAATAAAACCGTGCCCTCGACCTAATTACATAGAAAGGGATTTTGAAACTGTATGGGGTCGGTGGTCAGTTACAGGGTGGGCATTGTTTGGATCTAGGGGGTGGATGGGTACTAGTATGAGCATGTACATGGAGGTTTTGTTGGTGTTGGAAGTGTTGGCACGTACTTGCTCATACAAATGGTCATGCGTTTAAATTAGGCTAAACATAAGGCTAACCTACACTACCTACAGGGAAATAATTCATATTAATCTGCATAAGGGATACAATAATTCATCATTATATAGATAAGAATAGAGATAGTTAAGAAGAAAATTTTGCATTGGTAATAGTTGAATGGTGGATGATGTGTTTGATGGTGTGGTTGTTTTCTTTCTTTTAGTGGGGGGGGGGAGGTAGGTCTAATTTGTATGCATTTCTTTATTTACTCTGGCTGGGGCCCCTGTTCAGGCACTGCCAGGCCAGCCAGCTCTAGGGTGGCCCGGCTTTTGGCCACCTTGGCCGCCTTGTCCCGTTTCATGTGGCCAAACTTAGCGTTCTTGCTAAACTGGTTGAGCCGGTCCCTGGTTGGCATGGGCCTGAATGCCAGATGGTCCAGCTGTCTGGCCCGGGACAAGGCTGTGTACGTCAGCCCAGCCGAGTACTCCTGGGGGCCCAGGTTGAGGATGGTTAGTCCTAGCGTCTGACCCTGGCCCCGGTGTATACTGAAGGCATAGGCCGGCATGAGGGGTAGCATGCGCCTAGTATACATGGTGGTGGCCGTGTGTTTCCAGGATCGTGAAATGGGCCCCACAGGATACACCTTGTTTGGCCCAAACGTTGTCTCATCTAGGCACCCGTGCGTGCCCTGGTAGGACGGAAAAGATACGAGCACCGTGGGTATCTCTGTCTCGTTGTCCGTGAAATAGATGATGCCCTTGACAACGCCCTTGGTCCCATTGGACAGGCCAAGGTGAAGGGCCACGTTGGCTGTCAGCATCACCTCCATGCCCTCGGCCAGGAAGATGTTGTTGGGCAGGCCGGCCGTGTCTTCGCTTGCACACCTGGCTGAGGGCGGCGTGTTTTCGGCCCTGACTTCAACACGCGGATTGGGGTTGGCCAAGATCTTGTTCTCATTGTGCGTTTTGTAGTCCCTCTTGCGGGCGCACAAGTATGTGGCCGCAGCAAACTCCATGTGATCGATTGAATCATAATTTCTCTGTTTCAGAATCTCGTACTGTGATTCTGAAATGGGCCCGTTGCCCATCTGATCTAGGATCTCGCGCAACAGGTTGCACCCCTCCTGTCGCATGGACCGCTTCAGACAGAGAACGCTGGTGAACAGGGCGTACGCCTCGTACCCCGCCAGCTGTTGGGGGCTGATGTTGCGGCGCTCTCTGTACGGGCAGTACAGAGGCAGGCCCCCCACGGGCTCCAGCTGCGCGAAGTCGCCCATTATTACGATGGATCGATTTCCAAAGGGCTTGTCAATGGCAAAGATTTCGCGCAGCCGCCTATCAATCATGTACATGTAGTACGCTGACAAGAAGCTCTTCTCATCAATGACAATAACCTGGATGTTGCAGTGCCTGTCCTGCAGCGTGCGCCGGGTGGTGTCGCTCAGTGGCAGCAGATCCTTGCTATGGGGCTGGTTGATGGGCAGGTTCAGCATGGAGTGCAGGGTCGCATGTTCGTGGGGCAACAGTTTGGCAGCTGTGCCGGTTGGGGCCGCAAAGAACAGCACCTCACCCACACTCTTGTCTGCATTGATCTCATGGAGACGGCGGTCAAGCTCTGCCCGGTACGTTTGGATGGTGGTGGTCTTGCCGCTGCCCGCACACCCGTCCACCTCCAGCAAAAACTGTTGGTCCGGGTTCTGGACAACCCGGACAGTGTTGTCCACCAGCCAGCGGACAACGTTTTGCTGCTCCCCGTTCAGCTGGTCAAACGGGATGGAGGCCAGGTCTTGGGCGGGATCTCGGGCAGCGACGGCATCCTTGCGCCACAGCTCTGCATTGTCTGCGCTGGTCCAGTGGGGCACCAGGCGCAGACGGTCCCTGTGGCGGTCGTAGTTGGGACTTGTCTCCAGCAGGTTTGGCCTGTCCTCATCATTATCAGGATCTTCACCAATGGCCAGCAGGATGTCATCATTGATTTCCTCAACATCCTCAACATTTATGTCAGGGTCTGGGTTGTTGGGGTTGGGATCGTCCACTGCTGGCGCCTCCTGCTGGGAGGGGGGAAAGTCGAGGCCCTCGGCCGCCTCAAATGCCTCCAGCATGGCCTGGTGGTTGGCCTCGGTGGTCCACCACAACTCCACCGCATAGGCTGGCACGTTCTCGAGGTTGAACCAGTTGTCCCCCTCCTCGCGGAGCACATCGTCCGTCATCTCATTCAACTCATCCAACGTGATGTTGTAATTGAAGATGCGCAGCATGGAGATCATAAACTTTCTCAGGTGATTGGGCCCCGGCCGTGAGTGGTAGAATGGGACAAAGTGGGGCACTGCAATTGTCTGGCGCGGGGTCCAATCCCTCTCAAAGTAGGCCACATAGTCCCAAAGGTTGAACCTCTTGGGGTCTTTGGGGTACGGCTTGTCGTGTGGCGGGGCACTGTTCCACACGTCAACCAGGGTCTGGAAGACCAGATTGTCGTGGCGCTGGTCAAACTTCCTGTTCCTGTCCTCAGTCTGCAGTTGTGGCACACCATCAGCCGCCTCCTGGTTGGGCAGCCGGATCTGGATGCCGCCCAGGGTGTTGACCACCTCAATCTCACGGCCAAACTCAAACAGCTTGTTGCGGCCCAGGTGGAACACTGTTTCGGCCAGGCTGTAGTCCCTCTCGGTGCCTACTTCTCTGAATAATTTTTGGACAAAGTTGTCCACCCCTTGTTCAGCTGCGCGCCTATGTGCTGCCCGCATGATATCACGCGACACATTGGACTGCGTCTCACTTTTGGCAAGGTACTTGCTGAGGTACAGGCGGACAGAGGTGGGGCTGTGGCAGTACTGCAGCTCCAGGCTGGCCCCCCAAGAGAGGACCAGCTCGGGCGTCTGACTGTACGTCTGGGAGTGATTGCGCTCCCAGGCCACGGCGCAATAAGCCTTCCCCGCCAATGACTTGACCTGCTGCACCTCCCCTTTGATGGGTGGGTCGGTGCGGACAATGGTCGGCTGACCCGTCTCATCGTCAGCGTCACGCTGATGACCAACCAGCTCGTGGGGAAAACGGAAGCGACAGCCAGTTGTCTGCTGGCCGTCGACGACAACCGTCTTTTGGCAGTAGCCCCTGTTGCAGTGGTGTGTGCCAACCTTGTTGGTGAACGACACAAGGTTGGAGAACATGTCGTCCTCAGCAATGCGCTGGTCATATGTTTGCCGGAGACACTGGTTGCTGGGCGCCGTGAGCAGTGTACCACCATGGTTGAGAAATCGGTCGCCCAGGTCCAGCGACGGGTGGTTGCAGGTGATGCCCGTCCGGTCAAACACAGTGTCAATGATGTGCTGTTGCAGGGCCAACACCTTGATGGCTAGCTCCAGGGCGTCCGCCGTCGGCTGTATTTCCAGGCCCTGCAACAGCTGCTGGTATTCAGGGGTTCTCAGCATGTCCTCGGCAGTGGCGTGCGGCTCACTCTTCCACACGGTCTTGATGAACTCGTGCAGTTTTCTGATGGTGGGGGAGACGGGCTTGAACGCCTGGAACCTGTCATCTTCAGGAATCCCGAGGGGCATACACAACAGCATGTGGCAGTGCAAGCCCCCGCGGGACTGAAATTCCCACCGAAGATGGTACTCTGTTACGCCAAAGCACTGCTTGAGAACCCTGTCAATGAAGAGGTGGGTCTTTTTGATGAAGAATGTCGTGTACTCGTGCATGTGCTCGACTATCAACCTATTCCGCTGGTAGTGATCCTGCGCTTTTGTGATGTAAGCGTCCGGATCACCACCAGCTGGAATGTGGTCGGCATTTTGCACCAAGGTTTTGGCCAGCAGGGCGGCGCCCTCCGGGATGGTTGCCAAAAACTCAGTGTCATGCACCTCCTTGGACGTCACCGTGAGAAAGAAGTTAAACTGCTCCCTTCCCTCGGTGAGCGTGTCCAACAGCCGGATGTAGGACTGGGCCTTCTGCGACTCGGCCTGGCAGTGCCCACGACTGCCAGGCACCTTTGTTGCCATCCGCTGGATCTTGTCAACAATGGCCGCCGTGTCATTGTTGTCAATGGCGTTGAGTATATCCTCCTGCCTCAGCTCGAACCTACTGGTGTACAGCCGACCCTGGCTGTACGACAGGTTTTTCAGCACAAACTGGTGCAGGAACATCAGAAAGTGGGGATCCTTGGTGAACCGGCCGTCGTCCCAGTTCATCAGGTGGTCCACCCACTCATTGATGTACACACGACTCGGTCTGTCGATATCTGTGTAGCCGCCCCGGTTGTGGCAGAACAGGTGGGGGAACCCCATCCCCCAAAAGTCTGGGCTGAAATCGCTGACCACAGTGCCGTCCCTCTCTGGCAGGTCCAGAGGGTTGGCAGCTGTGGCCAGGCCTTGCAGCTGGCGTTGCACCATGTCCGCCTCGGTGCGGGCAGGCAGTGCCGCTGCAACATGATGGCTGGCCACTGTGGGTGGATCTAGACCGGGCATTGCATACTCTTCATCATCCTCATCATCCAGCTCATCGTCCTCATTGTCCTCCTCTGCACCGTCCTGATCAGCCCCCCCCACGGGCTGACCCGGCCCAGGGTTGGGGCCCACGCCAACCTCATTGGGTTCAACCTCGAGCACGCGCAGATTCTCCACAGCCCCATCCTCCGGATACTGGCTGAGATTCTGCTCAGATATGACAATATCTCGGTAGCACGGGTTGAATTCTTTAAGCCACGTCAAGGCGGAAAGAATTTTGTTCCGGTTGGCAAAGAGTGGTCCCCCCCGGTTGGACTTGAACACAATCACCTCGAGGTTTTGGGGCAGGCGGGGTAGGGTTAGGGCAATGTTTGTAATGTTTGCTGACAAAACAATCGTGTTCCCTGCCTTCTTATAAGGCTTCCCCCCCACCCTCACAATCTTGACAAGGGGCGCCGCCCGGCAGATTGCCAGCTTTTCCACCGTTGTCAAGTCCCTCAAGCAGTTGGGCTGATGTAAGAAGTCCATGTTGTTGGCCCGCCCATACTTTGCCCTGCGCCAATTTTGCTTTTGGCAGCTTTCGCACACGTTGTCTGTGAAGACAGCACCGTACGGCCGCTGTTTGCAGTGGACGCAGGCAGTGGGGGGCCTGGACAGTTGGCCAAGTTCTGTGTACATCAGCCGCGACTGCTGGTGGACAGGGTTGTCGGGCCGGAAAATCAGTTTGCCATCCTGATTGTTGTGGCGCTGGAGGACAATTTCTTTCATTTTGGCAATGTTGGCATCAACAGTCTCATTGTTTGGCCAGAACACACACTTGCGCATCGGACGCGAGAGATATTCTGACCTGAGAACCTCATCCAGAGCAGGGTTGTCATACTGCTCTTGAATGAGAGTTGCACAACAATCCCTAGTGTTTCCTGTTCTCTCTTCTCTGTTCAGATTTAGTTTACGAACAAGTTTTCTGTACAAAGTTTCAATTTCAATTTGAGAAAGGTTCAACAAGATCTTGGTGGAGGCATCTTGTCTTGACACTTTGTTTGTTCGCATTCTCTGGTAGCAGTCCTCTATTTGAATTTTGAATGCATCTCCATTGAGATTCACAATTTTTTGAAGGAATTGATCAATCATTCTTTCATAACTCAGAGTAATTTCAATGTTTAAATCATGTTCAATGTTGCAAACCGTAACAATGTCACGAATGGGAAGAAAACGAAAACTCTTGTGAGCCCTGAGACGGGCCAAAATCTCTGCTTTTGCCCCAACAATGTGATGGCCTCTAACATTGGGACATGATTGTTCAATTACACGGTACAAGTCGCGGGTTGAGAAACGCAACCAAACGGGACACCCACTCAACTCAATTTCATCGTTGTCAAAAGCAATGGGCGGGGGGGGAACAAGGGGCGGAAGCTTTTGGGGAACAAAATTGTACACAAAAAAGTTGGAATGACTAGCGTCCGCCTCAACAGGGTGCCGCATCGGACCGAGTTTCTCACGCTCACAATCCTTGTAAAAGGTACTATGGTTCATGCTATGGGTTACAATCTGTTGTCGCTTTGAAAAAGTGTCAAAACTTGTGGAGAAACAAAAGTATCCGGCGGGGGCGTTGGGGAACAAAATTTTGCTGTCAAAATAGGTGGGGGGATGGACTGGGCGTGTTTTGTCGGTGGGAACAGAAATCAAAAGGGTCTCAGTGAAGGGCGTTAAATGGTTGTTCCCACCCAGATTTGCGTTTGAACATGTGGAACAGTGAGAAACAGATTTTACATATATTTTTAATAGCGTGTCAAATTTGGCACGCAATTTCCATGGGAGAACAAGCTTATAATCATACAATTCATTGTTATTATCACTACTGGCCCCCTCTCCAACACAATTGCATTGGAAAACAATTTGCTGGGGAAATTGGTTGGGCAAAATTTGCTTGACAGCTGGCATGAAACGATCAAAAAGTTCATCAAGGTTGAGATTTTGGGCGGGGGGGAATGGATCAACAGGGATGTCACCAGTTTTCTGGGCAATGCTGCTCAGATACTTTGTGAACGGGCTCAGATTTTGAAAGTTTTGCAACAGGCTTGTCTTGAAGGTGGGAAAGGAAAAGATGCAGTACAAAAAGTTGATCCATGGGGTAGAAACGGAAGAGGAGGCCTTGACAAATCTACATGTGTTAAAATTATTATTTACTGAGGACCAATTAGGGTCCTGGCTTTGACGATTGGTTTGGTTGGGACTTTGCACATGATACGCTCTTCTTTCCTCTTCAAGTTTGGCAATGTAGGCTGTACGTTGTTCGTTCAGGTAGGCAATGTTGGCGATGGTGCTTTGGACAGGGTTGGTGCGGTCAAAGTTGATCTGGACCTGGGGGAACAGATCTTGCAGGTTCTGCAGCTGGAGGTTCACTATTCGCTGGATCATGAGTTTCTTGGAGACTTTGGTCTTGCTTCTGTTTCCCAGGGTAGCCAGTACCTGCATCAGCGCATCTCCTGTGATGTTTTTCGAGTTTAGGACAGTGTAGCGTGGAAAGGCGGCAGTGTGGTCCAGCATTTGTTGTTGCAGTGTGGTGGGTGGTTCTTGGCCAGCTGATGCAGGTGGAGAAGCAGGAGCAGCCGGAGGTGGAGCAGATGCAGCTGCCGCTTCTGGAGCAGCCGCTGCTTCTGGAGCAGCCGCCGCTTCTGGAGCAGCAGCAGTGTCCAAAGCCTGGTTAGGCTCTGGCTCATCCACCTCCATGTGCTGCTCATCCCCCAACCCCAACTGGCTGAGGTCGGGCAGCTCCTCCGCTGGACTACCCCCTGGGGGAAACAGAGCTCGTGCTGATTGCTTGGTCTGGTTGCCACGGTTGGTGTGTGTGGAAGATGATGCCACCACTCTGACATTGTGCTCTCGATCGTATTGAGAAGCACTGGTCAGAGCTGCATATCTATTCCTGTGCACAGGAATGGGGGGACTGACAATTTGGGGTTGACAGTCATCTGCCGTCTCAACAGGGGTGTTGTGGACTTTGGACTGGGGAGTGCTGTTGAGGGAAGACCTTGGCGTTTTTCTCTTCCTAGCAGATGGGGTGGCAAACAGGTTGGTTTTGTAGAAATCCTCCAATTGTTTAGCCACCTCCCCTGGTTTGCTCTTCACCTTGGTTGACCCAGTCAGGGTGCACAAGATCGACGATATCAGCTTGGGCTTACTATGGTTGGCAGTGAACTCTTTCTTGAGCAGTTTGGAAAGAATTTCTTGGAGATACCTTAAGCTGTACCCTGAAAATTCTTCATAGGTCAGGCGGATTGTCCAGTTCCTTAGTTGGGAGATGAAGTCTTCTGGGTTTGTGTGGGGTGTGGCGGACAGAGTTGATGTTTGTGGAACTCTTCCTGAAGAGGATGGGGTAGATCTTGATGGGCTGGGAGGTTCTTGTCGGGGTGTTGAGCTTGGGGTTCCTTGTCTGGATGCCAGCACAATCACTGGCATCGTTTTCCGTGCCATTCTAGGGGATTTCACTTTCACCGGCTTGGTCTGTTGACTACGAGGAAGTGCGGGAAAGTTGATGTCATCCATGGCAGGTGCAACAACAGCTTGGGGGGGATTAGTATCAGGTTGATCACCACAAAAGCTGCCCTGACGGCTAAGCCCAGCTAGTGTGGTGATTGGCGGACGACTATTACGTCCCGATACCTGTTTCTGCCTTTTCTGCGGGGGGGATTGGCTGTCATCAACCGGGGAGCCAGGTTTCTCTCTCTCCGGAGACAGGTGGGGTTGCCTGGTGGGTTGGCTGTCGCCGGATGGTTGTGGCAACTGCACGGGGCTTGATGGACCAGCTCCTCCGCACAGCTTACGATGACAGAATTGACGTATGTACCGCGGAAGGTCTTGTTTGTAGAACAAGTTTGTCAAAAATATTTGACATATGTCAATTCTGTCATCCTGGTCAATTGCCGTGGTTCCAGCTGCGTCCTCAAGGTAAGGGAAGTCACTATCCGGCCGCCAGAAACCAAGACTGGTCAGTGGCTGGTAGGGCCTGAACAAAGAGGAATGTATATGATCAATCTTTCATACTTTCTATGTGTGTATTAGTTAGGGATAAAAAAAAAAACTGTTCACAAAGGTTGTCATGTTGTGTTGAGGGACAATGCTAAATGGGCTAACCTTATTTCAGTAGAGCATTACATAGCCGAGGTTATTTTTGTTGTTGTTAAAGGAACAGAGTTTGAGGTGAAAAACAAGGATGTTTACCTGGCTTTGAGGAAAATTTTGACAAGGTTGCGGAGGATTCCTGCAACCTTCTCCTCAATGTTCCTCTTGCTCATATATTTGGGTTTGATCAACCGCTGCCCAATGAGTTCGAGCCCATTGTTGATCAAATCCACCAGCGACTGGGGAATTTCATCCTTCCAGTCGGCTGACTCAGCGGGGAATGCCTAGACACATAATAAGTTATTCAAACACTACAAAAAGTTGTATTAATTTTCATATAGCAAAAAATTCACTGACTGTATGATAAGAATTGCAAAATCAATACCTGGAAGCAATCAGCCCACTGGTTGAGTAGGTCAATCAGGTATTGGTAGGACATGGCTTTAAGCTGAAAAAGATTTCTTTAAATTTCATTTGCATAACAATTGATAATATATATATATGTGTATAAATATATGATGGCTAATATCATATAAACAAAAACCAATTTTTTGGTTGACATAAATTTTTAGGATAATTGTCACTAGTTTATTTTTAAGAATGTTACAAATGATTACAGTTAATCTGCTCTGTAACTCACTTTGTTGGTTTGTCTCTTTTTTTATTATAGATTTGTGCTTTGTAACTTATGGATGTTGTCATCCTTGTTTATTTATCTTTCAACAAGGATGACAACAACCACAAGTAGCAAAGCACAAAAAATCATTGATGGGAATGCATACAAGTAGATTTAAAGTGTATATATTAAAATCCATAATAGATTTATTATAAAAAATAAACACAAAATCTTGTTTTATTTTTCATCATACAACAACAACAACAAGCCCTTTTCACTCCACAGGTGGGAGCATAGGCCGCTGACAATTCGTCAGTGTTTCTGTAACAATGTGGCTTATGGATATGGGATAGGGTTGTCAGCCCTAAGCCCTATGATTGCGATGTAAAGCGTCCATTTGCCATCATCATGACAACAGTTAAATAAATTACATACTAGATGTGCATGACAATGGAAAAAAATATTTTCACTACTGTCATCGCAAAAAAGTTTTAAAATCGGACCTACAATACCAAAGATATGGGAAAAAAACTGTGAAAAATATAAAAATAGCCAAAAACCTGCAAAATAGCAGTCTGACTGACATTGCTGTTTTTTTCAAACAATGAGAAATTTAATTTTGATATCTTTAACTGAAAAAAATTTTAAAATTCGATCATTAACACTGAAGATATGGGAAAAAACTGTGAACAATATAAAAATAGCCAAAAACCTGCAAAAAGGCAGTCTGACTGTCATTGGTGTTTTCTTCAATCAATGAGAAATTTAATCATGATATCTTTAACTGAAAATTTTTTGAAAATTGGACCATAAACACCAAAGATATGCATAAAATATGGAAAATATAAAAACAGCCAAAAACCTGCAAAAAGGCAGTCTGACTGTCATTGGTGTTTTCTTCAATCAATGAGAAATTTAATCATGATATCTTTAACTGAAAATTTTTTGAAAATTGGACCATAAACACCAAAGATATGCATAAAATATGGAAAATATAAAAACAGCCAAAAACCTGCAAAAAGGCAGTCTGACTGTCATTGGTGTTTTCTTCAATCAATGGAAAATTTAATTTTGATATCTTTAACTAAAAAAATTTTAAAAATCGGACCATAAACACCAAAGCTATGCAGAAAAATGTGGAAAATATAAAAATAGCCAAAAAGCTGTCCTACTGTCTTGAATGTTTTACAATTAATTGTTCTCCTTAATGTCAAAACATTTCAGCTCTCTATCTTTCATAGGAGCTGAGTAAATCGCAATTCCTCCATAGAGTTAAGGACAGACTGACGGGACATACATAGTAAATTATAGAGTTGCTTCGCTACTAAAAAAAAATAGTTTAATATCACTATTAATAACAAATGGCTATGCTCCTAGAGGCCTCTAAGGGAACATAAGGGGGAGATTTTGACACTCATTATTTATATAGGTTTAATACAAATAAGTAAAAAAAAATATTTAGAGAAGCTACCCTCTAAAGGAGAATCATATCGGTTCAGTGGTTAGTGGGATCCTTTGGTACAAACATATACACAGACAGACAGAAAAATCTCCTGTTCCTTAGTGATAAGAAGTTTTTTAAAATTTAAATGAATTGACCAATTTAATAGAGTTAATATATAAAATAATTACATTTACATTTACCATTACAAATTTGAAAGAACTTGACCTAATTGTGTTTAATAGTATTGACCCCTTTCTAAATTTGTAAATAACCCCCCCCCCCCCTTCACATCAATACAATGCAGAATTAATAAATTAGTCCATCAATGAAGAAGATATATTCCCCAATTTTACCCAAATAATGCCCCAATTACATTCTTATGTGTTTGTGTGAGTGTTTGTCTCTGCGCGTTTTTTGTGTGTACTTATGTGTATGTGTGTGTGTGTGTGTGTAAGGCCTTTTTTTGTGGTAGGTTTAACACATGTTAAATGTTTACATTAAAAATAATCAAATACACAAGGAATTCTTGTAATATTTACTACAGGGATGTTAAGGGATAAGACAAAGTTTTATAATACCTGAAATTTATAATAGTGTTTTAAAACTGTAGTAAAATACATTAAACAATTGTTTTAAACTATAATTTGCAATTTTAAAAAAAACGACTTTTTGTCAATGGATAGATAGATATACATATATACATACACTTGACAAATTTAAAAATAATGATTTGTGTAATGATTTAAAAATAATGAATGTGTGTGTGTGTGTGTGTTTGTGTGTATGAGAGGCTTTAAGATGATTGGTAATCAGTTTTGCGACAAATAAAATTACAGGAGTGAAACAAGAGAGAGAAAGAGGGGGGGGGGGGAGAGAGAAAGAGGAAAAGATATAGAGAGGGAGGCAATAAGAATTTAGTTATAGTATTACGATACCTCAAAAAAACGGATACACTTAAAGTGTTTATGTAGCTATTTCACAACTTGACAGGAATTAAAAGCATTTTTGTATTTTAACCACCTTATTTGATTTTTATAAAAGAAGTAAAAATAATTATTTTAATTATTCATCTTTAATTTCATTGAGGTAAAATGATGGAAACAATTTAAGATTATTACTTTTAAACAAAAAATCAAGAAAACTTCTGTTGTAGTTACCATTTGGTATTTTTCAATATGGGCTTTATTTTGAAATCAAAATAATGTGAAAGCATGAAAATCTTGCAAAAAGAGATTTATATAACTAACAGTTTTGCCCCTAGAGGTATATTAAACAATACTACTATTTTATGCATTTTTAATCATGGCTAAAACTTTAAGATCATTGTTACGTGACAACCACTCGACTGATTTTGAATTGGTCAACGGATTAGAATTTATTATGGACAGAACATATTTTTAGACACCTTGGACAACTAAATCTGTCAAGGAATAGCCGAATACAATATTTTGAAACCAAACTAGAATAAAATGTGGCCGATTATCTTAATCGGCTGAATCTGGCCAAAATCCGCTGAAATCTGGTCAGCTGATAAAAGAAACAGCTTGCTAATA
>LS055485.1:0-15588 GCA_900241095.1 Acartia tonsa
CAACCTTTCTATTGGGTCATTGAAAATCAACCAATGGTGTCGCTTATATTAACACAGCCAAGTAGCAGAAAATAATTAAGAAGCAGGCGAAACAAAGTAGTTTACTCCTATACCTAAACCCTTAGGGGCCCTACCTAGGTTGCCACTGCGGGGCTACCAAGTACCCAAAAAAAACTAATCTAGCAAAACCTAAAGTAATTTGAAACTTCTCCCATCTTATATTTAAAATATGGGGAATATGAGTGAAATCGCCTTTTTCAAATTTTTATTAGGATATCTCGAATACCATACTTGAAAAATTTAAACATTCTTGACAAATATTTTATCCTATTTTTGGAAACTGTGAATCTACTTATTCTTGTTTGTTTTTATATTGGATAGCTGTGGTAATTGCTTTATTGTACTAAACTAGAAAAAATAAAACAATTTCCCAATAATTGTAAATATACAATATGACCCCCAGCCCACCCCAACCCTTATACAGTTTATACTTACATACAATAGCATCTTCGTTAAGCATCTAATATCAGATTTTCAGAGCTTACAAAGCCGAAAAGGGAAGCGTAGATGGCAGAACAATTTTGAAATACGTAGATAATGTGTAAAATAGGACTTTATTGGAGAAGTCATAGGTTCAGAAGAAGTAAGATATTAACAAACAAACAAAAACAACACTACTTTAGAAAAAAATGTTGAAATATTAAATAGCAATTAAACTTAGAGACTAAAACGCAATAAACATATTCTTATATATAAAGTAGTAGATTTTTTTACGCATTAAGATCTCAGCCACTCGAACTGATGCATAAGTTATGGAATGGTTTAATGCTATTCTTTCCTCTCTCACTTGGAATACAGAGTTGCAAGACACAAGGATTGCAGACGCTGGTAAAAAAAAAGTAAAAAGGGGTGGGGGGTTGGTTTCAGGGCCAATTTAAAGAAAAAGAAAAATCTTTGAACAAAACATGAATTTTACGCAGAGAAAAACAAAGTAATTGGGAAAAGAATTTGACAAAAATAAAAATGCTACGCAAAAATGTTACATAGATAGATAAATAATTTGTTTGTGCGTAGTTCAACTAAGATCTCGTTAACGTCTGCACCGGTGTTCGCCAAACTAATTCCTAGGAAAGTAAAATATTGATTTGGGAAAGGTTTTAGGCTTTATAATGAGGGAGATCACTGTTTTTTACTTTTTTTCCTTCAAAATTTACAAGGATGACAACAAGTTGTAAAAAAGCAGATGTTTAATGATCATGAAAAAGAGAGGGGAAAAAGAAAGAAAGAACATTGGATAAATAAAAAATCACAAAACGTGTAAGTTAATATTTATGTATTTTGCATCATTAAAAACAGACCAACGAACCAGGTAAACTATTTACAGGGTAGCCTGAGTTTAGGAAATCTTCTAAAGTTTTCTAGCTGTCTATCTTACATAGAAAATTTTCCGAAATGTTTCAGAAAACAGACGGACATTCCGAATTATAAAGTATCTTCGCTTCTTAAAAAAATTAAAGATAAATCTTAATATTTTCTAAAAATACCTTTTTTCTCAATGGTGGAAACTTTTTTGACTGTGACACTAGTTCTTTTCACCTTTTCTGGACTCTTGCTCTTTTCACGACCCATTTTTATTTTTAACTGTGAGTGTCTTTTTGTTTATTAAAAAAGTTTTCAATAAGTTTTTGGACGATTTTTTTATGTAAAAATCTAAAATTTTTAGATTTTTTTGGAAGCACTTGATGATTTTTAACTTTTTGTTTCTTTGGTATGATACTATCCAATGCTGTGTCTCATTTTAGACGTTCTGAAAAATTAATAATATATTTATTATACTCAAAAATATGCTGGTACCCAAGCTCATATAATCACATTATGCAAATCGCTGTCTAAAAAACTTTGGGGCCTTATTGGTTGGTTTGGAAACTTTTCAATAATATTACCTTTTATAAATGAATGTACATCAATTTATCGTTTATTGTTTTTTATAAAGGCTTTTTGCTTTTTTCGGGGATTATACAAATATTTAATAATTATCTTATTTTGTTTTAATGCACAAAAAATTTATTTGTACCTAAAAATGAAGAAAAAATTAAATTTAAACAAGATTTCGTGCAATATGAAAAGAAAATGAAATCAGTGAATTGATATAAACAAAAGTGCAATTTAGGGATAAGACAAAGACGATGACTCAATAAGACACATCAGAATAATAAAGTTATAACAAAACAAGGATGACAACATCCATAAAAGCGAAGCACTGGAACGGTAGGACAAACAGACATTAACACTTGTATATTGTCAGAACTGAATAATCACAATAAAAATGTATAAGAGTCAAAGCAAAATTGTAAGCAAATTTGTTGAAAAACTGCTTGATTCAGGATAATGTTTATGGTCATACTTACATTTTTATGGCTTGATTATAGAGTTGCTTCGCTTATTACATTATACTTAGTTGTCCCAGAAATCAATATACCAAAAATCAGATCAATCGGATGATTAGATCACATAATAATTTGTTGTTAAAAAAGTTAAAAAATCAACATGTTTAAAATGGACGTACGGACATTTTAGTGATGATTATAGAGTTGCTACGCTTTCTAAATCGTACCTAACTATTAAAGGAATCACCATGCAAAATTTGAAATCGATAGGACAATTCTAACATGCCTAAATTAACGAAAAAGCTATTCGTTACGGACGGACGTACGGACGAACCGACCATAATTATAGAAAAGCTACGCTTTTAAAAAGTCTTGTCACTGCTAGATTGCACCCCCCTGAATGGAATATAAAAAATATAACGTATTCATAAAACTACGTGTCCAGTGTTATTTTCAGTCTAATATTCCCTCCCTTCCTGATCGAGTGCAATTGCACTTGAAGTATTAATAGCGCAGCCACTCTTCAAAAAGTGAGTTAATCAAAGAATTTGTAATATCTATTCTGACTTTTTTGTTATTGAGAAATGATTTATAATGAAGAGAAGAGAAACTTATTCTAAATGTCGTTATTCTTGAGATTGTTTTTTTTCATCCAGCTGGAAATCAAAGTTTTAAACTTTTAGGATTAGAGAAAAACACTAGAGAGAGAAAGGGTTAAATAATTGTATCTCCCCATCGCAACCACCTTGTGCAACCTTTCTATTGGGTCTTTGAAAATCAACCAATGGTGTCGCTTATAACAACACAGCCAAGTAGCAGAAAATAATTTAGAAGCAGACGAAAAAGGAAGGGAGGTAGTTGTCGGTATATACATCTATACTATAGATCTGTTAAAAACAAGGACAATAATGTTAAAAGTTGCTAGCAGCACAAACGAAAATTAACTGTAAAGTATTAGACATTTAAAAACAATTAGTTTAAAAATCAACATTATCGAGATGTTGGGACAAACTTACTTTTTAAGACTTAATTATATTGATGCTTTTCTTATAACATTAAGTCTAATGTCCTTGTAATCAATATTTTCAATTCAAGGAATAGGCTGATTATATCATTTATTAAAATTTAACCAAAAGGCGGACAAATCAATTTGTATAAAATTAACATAACGATTATGGAGTTGCTACACCTTCTTGATTGTACCTTCTTCTTACAGTTTGAAAGTGATAGAACAACTTTAACATGTTTAAATGAACGTTAAAAGATAACTGTTCTGGAAGGACGGACGGGATGACCCTAATTGTAGAAAACTGCGCTTATTTAGATATTAATAATGCAGAATTTAAATGTCCTAACATATTTAATCTGTGTTTTGTCATGTCATGGTTTTTGATTCATTGTATGCTCCGCTTCAGTGGATTCAAGCATCTTTGTTAGATAATTATAAGGTTTCAATACAGGGATATATATTCTAATATGTACAAAACATAGGGTCCGAACCCCTGCTCGTTACCCGATATAACCTAACTTTACCTGACCAAAAGTAATGAACTAACTAACTTAATACTAACTTATTCTATTTTCCAGTCTCGAATAGACACTTTAACGGAAATTGCCAAGTATTATGCTTAAATTGTTATCATCCAAAATCAAATATAAGGATTTGTTCTATTTTACTTAAAACAAAAATGTAGAAATTAAAAAGTCTATCACAAACAAACACACATATAAACTAAATTAAATATGTCTCTGTCTGTACTCTATGTGTTTAAATTGCTTTTAAAGTTAGCATTTAATAATTCTCAATTTATTTTATAATAATTTAATGAGTCTCTTAAATTAATTTTAATTTCTTGTGCAAAATTCTATTTTACTTGAAATTTAAATGATAGTTTTAATCTTTAAAAATCAATGATTTTTCGTTTATTTTGAACTAGCTTGTAATTTAGAATAAAGCTACTCTAGAAAGATTAATACCTTTAAATAGCTCTATAAATTCAAATTGTCTATATTACTTATTGAATAGATAAACTTTTTAGATTTTTTGTTCAAAAAGCAGAATTGTTATTGGCTAAGACAATGGAGAATAAATTGATAAATCCCCTATTAAAAACCAATTTATCTATCAAATAAATCATAGTTAAAAGTTTTGACAATGCTGGTTTTGAAAAACCAATGAACATCAAATAAATGTATCCTAAGGTTTCAAGCCAACAAGTGAGACAATCTATTCATAAAAACCTTGGGTACCAGGATAAGAAAAATAATATACTTATTGTATCTTTTTATGCATATTGTTGTACTTGTTGGTTGCATGATAAGTTTACATAATCCAGGCACATGCCAACTTGTATTATATTTATCAGGGATATAGCCCACATGGATAGGATAAGGAAAGACATATTATTGGTTCCATTTTTCTTATACAAATTCATGATTTATCTTGGCTTATTTCCTAATCGTATTATAAAAAGTACTACGACTTTTTTTGGCCTGAAGCTTAAGATTTCAATAACTACTAAACTGATTGAGTTCTCCGTTAGAGGGAAGCTTTACATTGGTCTAGGGATGGTTTTAGGCAATTTTTTAGACTCAATCCTAGGGATGAATTTTCTGGCCATTTTTCTGCCCTTTACTTACCCAATTTGAATACAGATCCTAGATGCTAGAGGCGCAGCTTCACAACTAAAGATACACATCAACGGATTTATGTTAAACAATAAGGTGCTTCTCCTCAACGTGCCTAGTCAGCACAAAACCCCTACCTTCTCCCCATTGAGGGTATGTACCTAATATTATTGGTAGATATTTGTTTCTAGTTGTAATAATCTTATGCTGACATAATGCTTAAATGATTTAAAGCATTAGAGAGATTTCGATTTTCATACTTCCACACTTTATTTATTAGTTGCTTTAAAATTACCATATATATATAAAGTTTTATTTTATTTTATATAGATACCCCTCATATTTCTGACGATTTACTCTAAAATTTCAATTTTATGTAATACAGTTTTAATAATTACGTCAGATGCAAAATTAACAAAAAGAAAGAATTGGTTTGTGTTTTGTTGTTCTTTTGATTTTTAATAGCCAAGCTAAATACAACTTCTACATAGATTAGTTGTCTAAGTAAGTATTATAAAAAGAAAATATCTCTTTATTTTCTTGTTATCGGTAACTTTTCTATTTGTTAAAATTATATAAGGAAAATCTGAGTCTTGGAACATTTTTATTTGAACTAACTAAATGATGTTGATCACTCTATGGAATCTGAAATCATTATTGATGCTGACTACTTTATCCAAAAACTTTTAATTGTTTTGTTTATTTAATCAATTTTACAAAAAATCTTTGAATTTTGAATTAATGTTATCATCTGGACTGATCTAGTAATTGCAAGTTAGAAATACGGGAAAGTATAATTATTCAGTTATTTTTGTGTAAAATTGTAGATTTAAATACTCTAAAATTAACATCCTCAACGATTATTACTAAACGAAAAGTTTGGACACTACCGACCATCAAACTCATTAGGGGTTCCCATAGTTTTTATATCCTCTCCCTCCATAAAATTTATTCACCCTGCCTAATCCCTTTTAACGTATTCGTTTTCACATTTCTGTATCTAAAAGCGAAGCTTTTCTATAATAAGGGTCGGTCCGTTACAGATAGCTTTTTTCGTTAATTTAGGCATGCTAGAATCGTCCTATCGATTTTAAACTTTGCACGGTGATTCCTGTAGTACTTAGGTACTATTGAGAAAGCGTAGCAACTCTTTAATCACTACCAGAAAGTCCGTAAGTCCATTTTAAAAATGTTTATTTTTTTACTTGTTTAACAACAAAATTGTATGTGATCTAATTATCTGATTGATCTGATTTTTGGTATACTGATTCCTGGGACAACAAAGTACAACATTATAAGCGAAGCAACTCTATAATCAAGTCCTGAAAAATGTAAGTATGTCCATAAACATTATCCTTTATCAAGCAGTTTTTCAACAAATCTACCTACAATTTTGCTTTGACTCTTATTCAATGATATTATGGTTATTCAGTTGTGACACTATAATGTCCGTTTTTTCTACAGTTTCAGAGCTTCGCTATTATGAATGTTGTCTAAAAAATAATAAGGGGAAGGGGAGTCAAATGCTCGATAGGAACTTAGTTGGAATACTCAAACAATAAATGAATTGAATTCCATAATGTCTGTCCTTTAAGTATTAGCCTTGATTAATAATATTTAAAATCAAGGATGAAAACTTTAAAGTCTTTATGCAAAATTGCAAAAAAAATAATTGCAATAAATAATAGAGTAAGTCATATTATTAATCTTGATTAGTACAGTGGTACAATATCACTACAATCAGCAACTGACCAAAAAAGTGTTGATCAAAATATCCTAAATGACGTCATATTAGAATAATCCATTACTCTAACATGATGCCATTTGTATATTTAATTATATGTACTTTAATTTTTTGATTAATTACATTTTTTTGTTAATTTGTAAAAACACCAAAGTTTGCAATTGAATGCGAATAATATTACACAATTTGCATGTATCAGCTAAGATTTAAAATGTTCAAGTATCTTTGTTGTTTTTTTTGCATCTAGAATAACACATCTAGAACAAATATGTAGATCAACAAAAAGAGAAAACATTTTATTGAAATCAATAGAGCAATTTATATACATATATTTATGAGGAAAAAATTATTATTTTTATTCCAAAAATTTTGTAACTTTATTTCTGGGAAATATGTCTGTCTGTACCAAAAATATCTTGCTGATTCCTGGACTGATCATAAAGTAAGTTTTATTTAACAAACATTAATTAAATAATATACTTGAAGCTGTTTTTAGTGCCTATAAAAAATGGCGTCATCTAAGACCAATTACCAATAATAGGCCAGAATATAGACTAAATTACCAATAGAAGGTCATTATACATTTGATTTTACCATTGCATTGGTAGGCAAGTATGACGTACTTTTTTTTAAAAGACATTATAAAAAGCTTCAATATACTTTGTTTAAACTGTTAAAGTTTGTCCCTGTAAAATATTATACATGAGTTTTATAAATTTTACTTTTTAACAAATTAATTGTTTTGTTCAAGGACTTGTAATTCAATTCATTTACAAACATTTCACATTTATGTTATTCATTAAATTTAAGAAATATGCATGGTTGTACCATTCAAAATAAATATAAACTTGTATATAGTACTTTCTGAATCTTCACTAATAAATTCAATCATCTATATCCTATAGCAACCGAGTAAATCATATTTCCCCTTATTACTCCGGTACTAAAAGTGGTATTAGTTATTGCAATATTTTAAATCTATTTAAAAAAAAGTTTATAGTTTATAGAAAATATTGGCTTCATTTTTTACGGATGGTCAGAAATTGTTAATTAAAATTCGCAACTTAAGAAAAGTACTCTGTAACAATGAATGGATAATACGATTATGCCTTTGAATACAAACCATCCTTTTTTTATTCTTTAACAAATAATTAATTAAAATTACTTTTCAAATCAAAATTCAGGTATGAAAATTCTAACGCATTTATTCTGTAATATAACAAATATTATATTTTATTTATACAGTGGCATGCACAGGGTTTGCCAGGGAGATGCTAGAAGCTATAGAGGGTGTAAAACAGACAGAGATCCAGAGGGCTGTTATTTTAATGACATATTACAACATATTCAAAAGTACTTTTAAAACTTGTGTACATTTACGTTCTTCTTGGTGTTTGCCATCCATTTTTTTTCTCTTTGTCCAGATCATTCATGAATTTAGTGTTGTATTCATGTGTTAATTAAGGTGTTCAGACATTCTTGCAAAGTTTTCAAATTATGAGGTCCCAGGGATCTTAAGGGATAAGACAATGGATGATAAACTGATGTAAATCCCAAATGCAGATAAAGAAACTTATGTACATTTAAACAAATGGTTTAATATTATTGAAATGCTAGTTGTAACCTACCAATAAAGATTTAGTAAAAGTTCCAAAGTCAACGAATGAGATAATGTAAATATAAAATTTTAGGTGCTGTCATACCTCAAAGGCCAATATCCCCACCCTCCCTGACAAGAAACACATAAGCTACCCCTTAAACATAATTGACTCTAATTATACACACTTTTCCCATTTATTTGCTATTATATTTTATGTGATAATACGTGAAGGTGAAAGTACACCATTTATTAAGCATTTTACTAAGCCATAGCGTTCTACAAAAAAAATAAATAAATAAACGTATCCACTCTAAAAACAAAGATGTCAACATCATAATTTTGTTAAAGTATTAAAGTAAAAGTAGAGGGGGCACGAGCAGAAATATAAATTCAGAACAGAACAAAAGTATTTTGCTAGCAGGCTATAAGGGTTTCCACCACTAGGGCCAGGTAGTTGTCTGCATTGTAAATCTAAACTCTTACATTTATTGTTGCATTTATAAGTAAATAAACATTAATTATATATTAAATCAAGAGCAGCACGACAAAACAGATACTTTTTTTATTATTATCATCGTGGCCCTTTATGAAAGTTAAGCACACGACTAGCATCTCCTACAAGCTTAAAATATAACAAGGAACAAGATTAGCTCTCATGAAAACTTATGTTTTAATGAAATTTGAAAAAAAGATTACCGAGACGAGAAAATATTTAATTACAAATTTAAATTAATGGAAAAATAATCACCTTTTCTTTCAAAAAGGCAACCAAAAATCTAGAGTATTAGACAATTATTGTTTGAGTGTAGGTTCTTTTATCAGATATAAGGTATAACCAACAAGTAAAATAAATCTAAAATAATATTTGGGGGGCAAATGGAGAGGTCGTTAATTTTACGATGTGTTTCCCCCCAACTACAGCTGAAAACCACGTATAGGTTTCGTGATTTTTTTTCGGATTAATTTCAATATTGGTATAAGCTGTTCTTTTATATACTTTCTATAGAAACTCTTTAAATTGTGTAATGGTTTTAATTTAATGTGAGTCTATTTAATCTTTCATTGTCCTTTCCCTGCTATTGACCCTACCCCATCCCTTCATTAAGCAACCTTAATCTGTTAATATATTTAAAATATTCCATTGTCATATCTCTATATCCCTAGTATTGACCCTACCCCTCCCTTCATTAAGTAAGCTTAATCTGTTAATATATTTAATCTTCCGAATAAGGCCTCGCCCTAAAAGCATCTTGTGCTTAGTTCAGTAAAGTTTTCTACAAAAAAAAGTGCAGATAAGCCAGTGACTGTAAATTATGATAGGTTAATGGCTAAAGAATATACGTGGATATTATGACATGGGAAAAATTGTCGTCAATTTAGGTTGCTAACATGAAACTAGTTTATTGCTCAGTTCGTTCAGCCAGTAGAAAGGGAGGAATGGTATAATATATATATAGCCCGCTGCGTGTTTCACTTTATTGAAAATCTGGTGTAAGATCCAAGTAATTTATCAATTGCTAGTTTTCATAGATTGGCTTCTATAAACCTATAGTGTCAGTATTTTTCTACCAATAATTTTATACTTAAATAAGAGTATTTTGTTTGCTTGTTTTATATCCCTTTATTTTCCTAAAATAATCCCGAAAATTTAATTTAAAGCTAAAAGTTGTTAATTTAAACTAAACTTGATAGCTTGATTTTTCATAGATTTGTATTTTAGAGTATTTGTCTATTTTCTAAGCATTTAGAAGAGCTCGGGCTTTATTATAGAAAGTATTATTTATAGTTAATGATAATCAACGTATTTCATTTCAAAACGCCTTGAAGATTTTTATGTAATCTTTTGACAAAATAATGAATTAAAAAGAATTTCACATTTCTATTTTTCCCTACTTTTTTTGGTGAAACATAACCTAAAATTTGGGGAATTTACACAAAAAAGTGTAGGTTGGTATTAATTATATAAAATAAGAAATTGTTTCAAATGTAATATATTTAAAGCAGCTAAAAAAGCAGTTACCCATCTACCTTAAGAAATATACCTCTTATCTTTTAGAGTAGCCAAAAGATGGACTGGCCTTAGTTATAAAGTAGCTGCGCTACCAAAGATTTATTGTATACGTACAGTACAACCCTTCAATTCCATAAATGAAGGGGTGTAAATCATTGATATAAAGATGCTTTATTCTGGTCACAGATACCCATTAATCAGAGATTGTACTAAAATTCATAAAATACAATTCCAAGAAAACACTGAAATAAAGACGTTCTTTGAATATTTTTGGTAATTTTATAAAAAAAACTCTAAGAAGGGAGGGGCATTTGGCAGTATATTGTACTAGTCCTCAAAGTTTTATGATTTCGTTGGCTCAATAACTTTGGGGGGTTGAAGTTTGAATTTTGACTAGTTGATTCATTAAGTTGAGTGTCCAAATGTTTCAACCACTTATTGTAATTTAATTTGTTTATCATCATTTGGGATGTATATTAATTTGTCAGCCATTGTCCTATCCCTTAAGATACCTGGGGAATGTACAGAATATATACTGTACAAAATTGGATCTTGCATTTGACTGTCATCGCATTTTTTTTCTCACCCCACCTACATTCCATAAACCAACCCTTAGAATGAAAACATAGGCAGAATTTTAATAGCCAATATCATAGAGAAAATGTAAAGAGTAGATTTCTACAGTCTGCGCCTCTAGCATTTAGGGGGGGGGGAGTTAAGGAAGGTTAAATAGCCTAAAACCATGCAAAGACTGAAATTTTAAATTTTAATAGCCAAAAATTATCCCGGGACATATGTGAAGCTTTCCTTAATTGGAGAACTCAATTAGTTTAGTGGTCTGAGAGAACTTAACAGACAATAAAAAAAATAAGCTTCTACTTTATATATTGGGATTAAAACATTATAAAATAATCGAATCATGGTAAGAAAACGAAGTAGCGGGTTTCGTCGTATTTTCATAATAGCTTTTAATATGTTATTTTAGGTTAGGTTAGTTAAATGTTAATGATTGACATACAAGATTAGGAAATAGGCCCCGCAGGGTTAAAGCCCTCTGCGGGGGCTAGAAATAGAAGAAAGGCTACTATGAAAATACGACGAAACCCACTACTTCGTTTTTTCATCATGATCCAAACAATCTATTGCAGAACTACTCTTATAATGAGTTACTCCATGGAAACTTGAATGTTGAAATAAAAAATGACCCTCGTACCAAAAGTAAATGGACTTAACATACATTACTTTTCTTAATTGATTTAAAGAGTTGCTTTTAAACAAGGATGATAATATCTATATAAACAAAGCCCAACAAATTAAGCTTTTTTTTACCTAACTATTACAGGAATCATCATGAAAAGTTTGAAAATGTTGTTATGATAATATTTATTAGTCTTATGGGATAAGACAATGGAATATAAATTGATCATTGATGAGATGAATTATTCATAGCAACAAACAAAATTCTTCTTTGTAGTTTAATATTATTGGTTGAAAAGTGTCGACAAATGTATTTAACCCAACGAAGATAACTTTTTTTGTAAAACTTTAGGTACGAAGACGAAAAAAGTCCCTCAAAAAAACGAAGTATTATCCATCTCTTTTTTAGGGGTTTTCTTTCCCACTCCTCCTCTCCTCATCCCTCATTTTTATGTCGTCATTGAGGGACTTTCTTCGTCTTCTTTGGGTACCTGTGCAATCTAATTAGACAATTAAGTTCTTTTTAACTAACCACTAAAAAGCATTCATGTTCTAACCCCTTGAATTAAATCTTAGTAGCATAGCTCCGAGTATATTGCAAATTCCACTCCCCGCCTCTTTTTTTGCTTGACAACAAAACATAAACAGGGTTAGTTACTATGGAAAAAAAATTTGCTCTCTTTTAATGGAGGAAAAGTCATCTATTATTTTACGTTGATTTGAATTGTTAATTCTGTTCTTCTAACATAGAAATAAATCAAAATAAAATTCCTAATCCCTACGGAAGGGCTTATTCCCTTAGTTACCTAATCTAGCATTAAATATAACAAAACCTAATTTAAAACACAACCCCTCCCCTATATCTCTTATTTTTAATCTATTTCAAATATTAAGGAATGGTTTTTTTTTGAACAGCTAGTTACTTCAAGGTGAAACCACTTAAATTTTTCGATAAATTCTGAATTATTTGTATCATATCCAATTCTTTATTAACTGCTCTTTAGAATACCACTCCTGATGTCTGCTGGACTAATATATAAACAGGATGAGGTGTACTGGGTGTCAAAGATAAGGCTGTAGGGTTAAACATTCCCTGTAATTCAGAGAAAAGATTATATATCTATATTTGATACATTTATTGGAATACAACTCCCAATGATGGCTGGACTAATATATAAACAGGATGAGGCACTGTGTGTCAAAGATCAGGCTGTAGGATTAAACATTCCCTGTAATTCAGAGAAAAGATTATATATCTATATTTAATACATTTATTGGAATACAACTTCAAATGTTTGCTGGACTAATATATAAACAGGATGAGGTGTACTGTGTGTCAAAGATCAGGCTTGGGTTAAACATTCGTAGGAATTCAGAGAAAAGTAAATTAAACCAAAGAAATAGGAAAAAATCTTAAAATTATGTCGTTCTTTATATGATTTGATAATTATTTTTATAAAAAAAATTGCTTACACATAATGTGCTTGTTGAGTACTGACCCCCCCGGGCCCCCCCACCTTTATTTGTTGAACCAAGATTAAAAGGTGAAAGAAATAGTTTTTCTCCTCCGTTCAACCCCTGCGGGGAGCCCTTACTCTGTAGTAAAATGTAATAGCCTTTCTTAATATTTTTTCCAATGAAGCCTCGAAATCTCTTAATAACCAATGAATTAGAACCGGTTCTTAACATTACTAAAAATTCATGAATAGTATCCTATTTTCTACGAATATTAAAATGAAATTTCGAATACTAATAGCAGTTTTGTTAATCCGAAACCTTCATCCAATCTGGGGTAAAAAAAAACATTTTAATATCCGCGGAAAGGTGTCTATAATACGATAAGATAAATAACTAATAATTCTCCCCTTTTATGTTTTTAATATTTATACCAAACTATTTTTCAGCCAATGAAAAATTTAATAAATGATGATTCCTTTCTCCTGTAGGGTTAAGCTAATAGGTTAAATAGACTCTCATTCAAACAATTGGAAAGGGGTAAATCATGCTAATTTATACATATCACTTCATGCCAGGGATCTAAAGGGATAAGACGATGGCCGATAAATTTGTGTACGTCCCCAATGAAGATACACAAAATTACCCCTTCTGTAGATTACCTTTGGACACTGAACTTAATGAACCAACCGATCAAAATTCAATAAAGTCATCAAGGTTGTTAAGTCAACGAATAAGAAAGCATTTTTTAAAGACTTTGAGGACTAGTGTAGTAAACAGTTTAATTTTCCCTCCCTCCCTGACTTTATGGGGTAAAAAGGAGAAAATGTGCAATTGATGATTGTAAATATACAAGGATGATAATATCCCTACGAGACAAGTCCATAAATAACAAATCTATGGTTCTCGTTGAACTTTTCTCAACAATCTCTCTTATTAAGTAACAGGATCTCTATCTATCGGCTAAAAATCATCTAAAAGCAATTTACTAGCAGTCAAAAAAAAAGTCAAAACATCTTGGGCAAGGTAGTAGTGTGTGTTATACATCTATACTCATACATTTATTGCATATAATTAACATAGAAACTGTTATTGCCTACTATTGATCATCTGCAGAATGTATGAAATGCTAAAATTGTTTTACAGCTCTTTTTTGATAAATTGGGGTATTTTAAAGCAGTAGAGTACAAATCAGTTTTTGAAATAGAACACAAAGTTAGTTTTAACAATTTACATCATTACATGTAAACAAAATACCGTTTTAGATTAAAATAAAAAAATTATAATTTAAGAACCAGTTATACTAGACCAGGGGGACCGAAGGCCCGAACTAAAAAGACAGGTATTAGTTTTATGATTATATTAATACACGTAGAAAATATACGATGATATACATTTAATCATTTCTTATCAATCGGATATTTTCGAAGCCGTACTGGAAAATTGATGCTTTACTATAAAACTAATTGTTCTTGCAAAAATCTGTTAAATAAACAATGCAACGTTTTTATCAGGGCTCGACAGTAGCGCGTAAGCCGCCTGTAAGCTTCAGTGAAGTAAACCTTTTACAATCTCAAAAATCAGCTGGAAGCTTTTAAACCTGACCCAAAGATTTTTTAAAACCTCCAAACGAGTTTAAATCTACGGCTTCGTTGGACTGACGTGCGGCTGCCAAGCCCTGGTTCTTATCCGTTAAAAAAAGAGATTGACAGAATAATGCAGGGAAGTAGAATTATAAAAAATATGTCTGAAAATCAACGTTTTCGTGGATGGGAATATAGTTTCTCTAGAAATCTATTTTGCTTCAAAATAATACACAATACTTGTAAGTAATATTTACTTATTTGCATGTAAACTGTACAATATTTATTTCATAAAATTAAACAAAAAAATACGATTTTATAGAAAGTTTAATGTATAAAAAATTCTGCATATCTCAATTATTTCTGCTGTTAAGTCAGTTGCATGATAATGTTCGTAAATTTAAGTGAAATGAGGGTCATCATACTAACAATAATCATAAAAAAGGGTTGTACAATAAAAGGGTTGGATCTCTAAAAAAGTGTTCTTATAAAAAATAATAAGATCTTGCTATAAATTGAAAGTGTTAAAAAAGCAACATATCAATTTTCAAAAACTGTATCACTTATTTAAATCACTATAATTGGTTTAACCATTAAAATCTAGGATAAATATTTTGATAATTTTTATTAGACTTATTTTAAGAATAATTTCTATGTCTTATAAGTTATACATAAATAGAAGCGAGAAATGGAATTTTAATGGTTAAACACACCCATCAAATTCCCTAATATGTTAACACTGGCTTTCTTCTATCTCAACTGAGTGAGCTATGGATTTTCATTTTTATGTTTGTGCCATCTTCTACGCTTTTTCAAAAGATCCTACGGTCTTTTTTAACCAAAAATAACATCAGAATATACACTAGAATAGTTTTATATCCTATTGTAAATGCGCCAAAAATGAGACACAAAAATCCGCCAATCGTCTCTCTCGTTGGTTTCAGAAAATTCACGGACCTTGTCGCTATGAGTAAGCCGACGTT
>LS055486.1:0-15571 GCA_900241095.1 Acartia tonsa
GTGCCAAAACTTGTTAAATTCTTACTAATTAATATATTTATCAATGATATACCAGTCTATTAAAATCAATATATACTATTCATATACAGGGTGATTTTAGAAAAACTTGTAAATTCTTACTAATTAATATTAATGACATACCCGACTATTAAAATCAATATATACTATCCAATTACAGGGTAATTTAATTTCTTACTAATTAATATATCTAAGACTTTTAATTGCCATTTTTGTGTACTGATATGCAGGATGTGACACTAAAAACTTCTAAATATAGTTGAAATATTTTATTTTGAAAGGACTTTTTCTGAAGCTGAATCTTAGCTTTATTGAACACCCAATGCGGGTAAAAAAAATGCTAAACATCATTTACGGATTTGTGATTTTATTACAACAAAGACCTCAATTTGGCATTTTGATTTGTATGTGTTTTTATTCAGAGCGAAGCTATTCTCCTAATTTTACATGTTGGTTAATCTAAGTTCCAACAACTCTAAATTGAACATAGGGATGCAATGGTTATTGGACTGTAAATTACATTGATATTCAAAGAATTATATTTGATTTTGTTAAGTTACTGACTCAAAAACATTTGTTAAATATTGATTGGTTGGTTCACACTATAGCAGTGTCTAAACTTATCAACCAATACTTTTAATCTACAGAGGTAGGAATTTTGTTTATAATCATTGAGGAAGTGTATGAATTGTCTTACTCTTATCCCTTGAGATCCCTGAACAAACGAAATTTAAAAGGGGGAGGGGGGTGATCATCCTAGGATTAAAAATATTTAATATTATAACATAAATCATATACAAGTTTTGCTTCTTTGTAAATTATTATCCTTATTATATACATACAAAATATAATATTGATCAAATTTGTTTTATATAGCGGAAATTTTTTATATTACTTCATGCTCGCTTAGATATAGTAAAGTACAATATTAAATCTTTGTTTTAGTTTTAGTGAAATGGACAAGGAACAATATTCTCAAAAACAAGGATGCCAACATCAATAAGTAACGAAGCACAAACTAACCAAGTGAGCTATAGAGAAAATAAAGTCATAAAAATAATAGTATAAAAATCCTGAATTTTTTTTGCATAGAATATGGATTCGTCTTTTGTAGAATGATCGACTGGATATTTATTGGTACAGGGAATCTACACAAAAATTCCATCCGTCCATCTGAAATACCACCCGAAAAATTCACGTATTTTTCTAATACATATCCCTCATCAATGATTCCTGTGGTCATCTTATTTTTATACCTCAATGATTTTTACTAAAAGTTTACTCCCAATATCAATAAAAAAATCATATTGTATAAAAATGTTATATGTATAGGTATCAGAAGTGCTTTATTTACAAAACCTTTGTTGTGATTTGATAAAAATTGTTTTTTTTTACTTTTTAATTAAATTTTAAAACCATTCCACCCACTATAGAAAATGTATGATTAATTTAACTGCAGTTGGTAAATCCCTTCTTCCTGCCGTTCTTTAGAGCTTAATCGACAAATGTATAATTCCTAAATTACAACAGGCATATGTATATAAATACAGGGATCTAAAGGGATAAGACAATGACCGATATATTGATGTACATTCCTATTGATAATAAACAAAATTACCCCTTCTGTATATAACAATTAGTGGTTGGAACGTTTGGACACTCAATATAATATACCAACCAATCAAAAGTCAATATAAGTCCACAAAGTTGATAAGCCAACAAATAAGAACATGTTATTATGAAACTTTGGGGACTAGTGTAATAAACAGACCCATTTCCCCTCCCTCCCTGATATGAATACCCATACTATATAAATATTAAATTCGTGTGTCATAAAAGTAATATTTATAATACACTTCTTAAGTTCTAACATACCGACCAACAGCTATTACATTATGTAAGGAGCGCAGTTAATCTATAATGCACTTCATTGGTTATACCAAATCGAATAACAGCTATTATGCTTTAAAACCACATATACATTATAAAAATTTAGAACTTATCGACGTTAAATAATGTGGATGGGGTTTATTTTAAAAGTACTACCAGTTGTCTTTTCAATTAAATATGTCATCCTTGTTTTTAAATTGGACCACCCGCCAAAAAAAATGTATTACATTTTTTTCTTTATAGAATGTTAAAATAAATGATTTTATTAAAAGTTAATCTACCTACAATTTCCAGTATGAATTCGAAACTGATTTATATCCGCTGGATTTGAACCGGTTCGCAGCCGTACTGAAACATCATGTATTATATCGTATTACATACATTTTCCATCTAATATCAGAATAAGAATCATGAAATTAATGCCAAAGGACCGGGCTAACAAAACTGGTTTTAATCTTATAATTTTTTATTTCAATTTCCGCAGAAAGCTATCTATAATGCGATAAATAACTATTTTCAAAGACTTATTATGAGCATTTAATTTTTTTTTATTAATATTATTATGTAAAAATAATTTTAGGTAAGTAATGTTTGAAAAATAATTTTAACCGCCAAGATATCTGAAGATATATCCAATTGACGAAAAATTTATGTATACCCCAAATATCGGGAGAGTGTTAAGAGTGATGGGTATATCCCAATCAATATTTAATAATAATTCTCAAAGTTTTAAGCCAAAGAATGAGAGATAGCTTAAACTTTGGTTACCAATAGAAATTTTCAATCCATTGACCCCTCCCTCCCTGAATCCCGACACATTACTCTAATCTGAGTTCCTGGGTAATTTAGGCTCATAAACAATATGATGATAATTTGCACCTTACTATTGTGAGGTGTAGGTACGTGCACAGGAATTAGCTAATATCTAAATCAGTATTCAGAATTTATTTAATTTTTACCCTGAAATTATTTTATTACATAAAGAAGTAAGTTTTTTTAAGTTCGCTAACCACCAATCCGATAACGCTCTCCAAAAAACTACAAAAAAAGGAGCCTTGTATGGTTTTGGGCTATTTTAATTTAATTCCTGGGATATTGAACTGTCACACTTCTCCTAAAATGGAAGGGGCGCAGTTACTTGAATAATATAATATAAAAAGACCATATGAAACCTACTATTACAAGTCCCTACTTAATTCGCCTAACCCTAAAACACTTTGACGCAGACAAATAAAACAAAAACCATTTCCTATTATGTATTAAATCAGCAAGCAGCACCTTCATTATAAATGGCAACCTTCAAAGTTTTTTTCAAAGTATTAATATTGATATTTCTTATTAAGAACAGTTTTCTTACACTGACAATCAACCCTTTGATTGCTGGACTCTTGTCTGGAAGTTGCAGGAATCATCAGGGATAAGAAAATAGTCGTGAAATTGATAAATATCCCCAACGATAATAAACTAAATTACCCCTTTTGTAGATTGAAATAGTTGGTTGAAAAATTTGGACAATGCTAGTTTAGAACCAACCAATCAAAATTTAACAATAGCACCCATAGTTTTTTGTAGCCAACGAATGAGAAAACGTGGTTATAAACTTTTGTGTACCAGCGCAATTTACAGTCCAATGTCCCCTTCCTCCCTGGGAAGTCCTGATCGCGGTATTTCGCCTCTTTATGAGCCAATTAATTCCTTCTACTCTAAACACACCTGAGAAAGCAGCAGTAGCTACAATTTTTAACCTCTTTAGTATAACGCGATGTGAACCATACTCGAAATGCTTGTCAATAAACTTTGGTTGCTTAGAATTGAACTCTGTTTTTGTCAAGGGATCATTTGACTGATGATAATTTTAAACACTGTAGGTCTGGAACCAGGTACCATTATAAGGAAAAACAAAAAAGAAGACCTTGTTAAATATGAATGCTTGTGGTGACACTTTTCTTCTATAATACCCCAACCATAGAAGTCTAACATTATTTTAAAAATTTTAAAATTTAGGGAATCAACCCAAATTTTTAGGGGGGGCGGTGGATTAAGATTTTTGGGGATGTAAGTAAAGAGGGATAAAAACACAATTACGTCTTTTAATTGGATAAGACCAAGATAATTTATTTTCATTACAAGCTCTTAACTTAAACGATATCTAAACTAGAGACGAAACTGATTATTATCCTGTGGATTAGAACTGGCTCTCCGCAATTCTTAATTATTATGTTTAGCATCTATTTTATCCAAAAAGATGTTTATAATACGATGCAAGAAATACCTATTATCTGCCATATTCAACTGTTTATTCTTTCCTTAGAATAACTGTTCCCTATCCCTTGTTTAGAATCAATTAGTCTGAAGAATAACAGACGTACATTACTCATTGTGTAGCGCAGCATGCTATTCTAGCATTACAGTTTAAATGATAATTTGCTTATACAGTTGAATGTCAAAGTAAATTTTTCAAAAATCATTTATAAGTTGAAATTTAAAAGACTATTTTCCACTAACGTTTTGCCAGTCAAGGACAATATTTCCTTTTATATGTTGAATGTTTTCTCCATTGATAACACTTACAGAATACGTGTACAATTAGATGGAATTGTACAATTTGCCTTGGTAATATTCATTTTAAGTGTTAATCCAGCTGTCCTGTGGTTTTGCATATGGATACTGTCATGCTTGTTATTGATATATTATCCTTCAAAGTCAAACGTAAAACCAAATTTCCATAAGTAGCTCAGCTGTTGAAAATAAAAAATAAAATTAAAAATCATTTAGAATGGATGAGTCATTGCATAATTTACGCATGGACTGACATACAGACAAATCTTAGCTATAGAGTAGCTGCGCTACTTTAGAACAAAACAAAAGTGAATATATTGAATATTGTTGTTGTGTTGAATTATTTTTGTATTAGAGAATATTCATAATTAGAATTAGGAAGACAAAAGGTGGTCCATCTCTTCCGCTAAATGTATCACATTATTAAATCATCTGAACCGCAAATTAATACTACAGCACATAATTTCCTTCCATCTCGCCTCAAATTCTCTTTTTTTTTTGAATCTTAAAGATATACGACAATGGCAGATAAGTTTATGTACTCCCACATGAATAATACTGTAGATTAGAATTATTGGTTGAAAATTTTGGACACTACGCGTTTGAACCAAACAATAATTTTGTAATAGCAGTGCCCAATTAGGATGACACATTAGAGAATGTATAAAGCATTGGATACTAGTAACTTACAGTCTAATGTCTCATCCCTCCCTGTATAAAACTCTTAATGGATCAAATACAATGCGGAAATGATGGCACACTATACAAAATATCCTGGCACAAAATACAGGGTGCAGCACTTAAATTGTACCCTTAACAAGGACAAATCGTCCAATAGTCGCAAAGTTACTCTAAGCCAAAATAATCTATAATAAGTCTATCTTAAATCCGGATTATTTTGTAAAATAATGTACATGTAAAAGAAATGTTAAATATAAGATGAAAATAAACCAATAAATTATAATGATATTTTTTAAATTTGCTGTAAATTAGGCGTTTTTACATTTAACTAATGAGACACGAATTTAGCAGATAAGGAAGGAAAACAGACAAACGGACTTTTAAAGCAGCCTTGCTACTAAAAACATAGAATATTAAAGCCACATATGATTTTGATCTTCTTCTTAATTTGAAATAGTTACGATGCCTTCCTTTAAATCGTTGAAGTCCACGTCGACAATTGTCACAATATAAAAGTAGTCATTGTTTTTTTTTATATTAACATTACGATTTATGACCAAAGTCTAATGTTACTAAAGATTGAAGCATAGAACTCTGGGAAAAAAAAATATTATCTTTCATTGCTTTATCCTTGTATCTCTAATTTAAAATATTTCATTACTTCCACCAATTTTTATTTACACATATACAAATCAAATTGCATATAATTTTTACAGCACAATTTGCCCCCTTTTATTATCATCTTATATAATCACCAGTTGCTTTGCGCCTAGCATCTAGGGAAATAGCCTAAAACCACCCAATGTCATTTATAAAGCTTTCTTGAAAAGTTTAATCCTTTAGGAACTTTCGAGATCTTTAGATAGAATAGCTTACTATTTTATATTATGGGATTTAAAACTACATTTTTACATTTACATGTCTTTTTGCGACCTTACACTTTTGCGGTGATAACAATATGCGGAAGTGATAGGACAATGTTTCAAAGACAATGAATGTGTTGAGAAATTTTCTCATTGATGTTTTCAGTACAAGGTCAAATTAATTTTTATACCTACCTAGCAAGGGAAACAGAACCAGGGACGTGCGAAAGGTTAGGTGGTGGTTGCAACACCTTACTTAGAATAGAAGTTGGAAAGGCACACGACCAAGGCTCTCTCCCCAACCGCTCTGTTAAATGCCTGTGCACGCCACGAAAGCGAATTATCTGGTTTGTCTAGTAAGATCTCATTTACAGCTAGATCGATTGGTCCATATTTTCAGAAAGCTTAGTATAAGTTCTTGACAGATTTATTGCTATACATCTGGGCGTATGGAATATGAAAGAAGTATATTTTTAGTTTTAAATGCTTTAGTTGTGTATTAACTTTATTTAAAGATGACTTGAATTGCTACACTTTTTTATTTAATTTCCTATTTAGTTAATGTAAAAAAACTGATTGTACAATTTAATTTTTAAAATTTTAGAATAGAAGATTTATGACAAAGGTATTATGTTAAAAATTACTTTTTTTTATCAGATTCTTCTTTCGATAAGGTGTAAAATGGAGGACGGTTAGACATACGGACACACTTTATTAAAAGTAGGTAAGCTTCGCTGTTAAAAATTGTGCCCTAGACTAATAAGAAGTAAGATTGGATTATTGCATGTTTATTAGTGTTTGTACAGGGAGGGAGGAGACATTGTGCTGTAAATTACACTGGTACCCAATGTTGAATTAAAACCTTAATTAAAATCTTCATTAGTTGTTTGATATTAGCAATGTCAAAACTTTTCAAATAATAATATTAACCTACAGATGAAGTAATATTATCATTATAATCATTGGGATCTGAATCATTATCTTATCCATTATATCCCTGGTGTTTGTGTGTGTGTGTGTGTGTGTTTATGTGTGTGCGCGTACTAACAGTACCCTGGGGCTATCTAATTGTTTAGTAACTTTGCTTGGTTCATAGGTAGATACAAACTTAGATTAAGCATTTGAAAGATAAATTGATACAATATTAGATAACTAGCGGCTTCGCCCCTAGCCTATAGGGGCTTTGCTCCATGAGGTAATTAAAAAAAAATTATTAAGATCGCAAATTTTCGCGAATAAATGGCGAATTTGTAAAATTCGTAAAAATTCTTTTTAAAAAAAGAAGGGGGGGTATTTTTTTTTGGAGGGGGGCTGGTAGTGTTCCACCCTCAAGAAAAAAGTTTAAAACCACTACAGGACCAGTAGGTATATTCCCTGAAGAGTAGAATCCGATCGGACAGACGGATAAACAGACAGACAGATATCGTTATACTTTGTATTAAAGATAGTAAGATAGATGGATATATAAGACTATTGAAAAGATATAGATATAGACAAACACACTGATAGATAGATATACATTATACATAAAGATAATAAGGCAAATGCATAAACATTACATGGCTACTAGTTAGATAGAATGATGCGGTAGGCGGGTGTACAGGGGTGTCAACAGCAACACCCTTCTTAAATTTGAAATTAGGAAGGCCTGCATTTCCCTTATACTCCCCTAATGGTGAAATACTGTGTACGCCATTGGATAGATGAATATTAATATATTTAGATAAACATTCTTTAGCAATATACATTTCATGGTTATTGTTAATGATAAACAAATATACAAATAATACCTAGACAGACAGATAAACGTTGCATTACTACTTATTAGATATTTAAATGAATAGAAAGATATTTAGACAGAAATCTAAGTTAGAAAGATAAACCCCTTGGGCTATCTAATTGTTTAGTAACATTGCATGGCTACTGGTTAGCTCCCTTAAGCAGGGATTGGAAGGTCATTTTTATATGTGTTCTCCCAAGACAACAAACATTACCATTTTCGTCCATAAGAAGTGCAGCTACAGAATTTTTTACTTTTTAAAAAAGTGTAAAATCTAGATTACTTAAAATATTTTGAAAAGACAAATACAGCGTATTTTTGAACGATTTTACGGACGTACGTTTGAACCTTATTATAGAGTTGCTGTGCTTGGCAAAATCTAAAAATATTTTTTTATTTCGTATAAAAGTTATTAACAAAAAACAAAAACAAGGAGTAAGAATCTTATGCATATTGAGGGCAAATTTTACGTGTAAAAATATTTTTTTAAATTGTGAGTATGTATATTATTGTCTGTGTTTAAAATGTAATTTTTTCTTGCGTAACGCATAATTTGAAAAGCGTACTTCCGATTATATTTTTGCGTCAACCATTATTATATTTATTCAGACAAGAAAGACATTTTTTCCTAGGTAGCGCAGCAATAATAATTTTTGTCGATAGAGTATTCATTATGATATTTTTGTTAGCTATTTTTTTAAAATTTAAAGCCCTGAAATTTTTAGAACGGATGAAATTATAATACATTTCTTATTGACTGTTTGACATGCGAAAACGCCAAGTAGATTCGCTTATAAAATAATGAATTTTACATTTTCTGTATCTATTTACTTACATACATACACAAAGAAAGGATGTTTAAACAATTTAAACTTCTATGATCAACGAAATATTCTTTTAGGGGAGGGGGAGTTGCAATGAAACTTGTTTTTTCTTTCTTCAAAAATTGAAATAAACCATATTTAATCCTATGCAAGATTAACGAGATTATTTGTGCCATTAACATGTTGTAATTACCTTCTTAATGGCTTTTCAAACTAACTTAAAAACTAATTGAGATATTAACTACTAAGATACTTGTTCTTCTGATTTATTTTATATGCGAAGCTGCTCTGTAACAAAGGCTGTACGTTAAATTCGAAAAACGCATTATCATGTTTCATTGTTGTGTATTTCTATATCTAAACCCTTATTTTTATTCCTTCCCTAAAAGTGAAAAATATCACTAAAGCATGGTATGTTATACAAAATTGCATAGTTAAAATCTATTAACATTCCTTTTAAGATCATAATCATTTCATGTATAACTTAGCAAATAGTTAGTAATCACAATTAATGTCCAAAATATTATAATTCCAAGAAACCTTAAGCTTCGAAATAAAAAAATGCCTATTCAAGTAAAAAGGTAATTTCTTCATATAAACAAAGAATTGTAAAGATAGAATAAAGATAAAAATATAATTATTAAGCAAGATTAGGTGCAAGAAGAATGGTTCCATTTTTTGTACCATTATGTTTATTGTACAGAACATACAAGGATTATGAATATTAAATAATGTTTTTTATATTCATTTTATTTTTTAAAGTACGTTATGTTTTAGTAGACTTTTATGGCTTTATTCTAGAAGAGTTAAAATATGAAAAAGTAGGATATTCACAATTATTATCTTGGTAGACATAGCATTCTTTGTCTCAAAGTTCTAACTGTGTAGTGAGTTTGTTTCAATCTGTGCGTGAATTTTACTTTTACTATTGACATAGCGACAAGACGGACAGACTTGTATCCGATGCGCTGAATTTTAATTTCCAAATGTGTACTTATGTTTCCTCATCCTATCTCAATATTTACTACTAGCTAAAAAAGATAAAAAAAATCGTTTATACGTTCAAAATTTTGAAAGTTTGGAAGTTTGAAGCTTTTTTAGCTAGTAGTAAGTATAAAGATAGAATGAGGAAACACCGCGGAAACTGCTTACACATTTGTAAATTAAAATTCAGCACATCTTGTATCCTCATCATTTATGACGTTATATGTGACTCTTTGTACAGAACACAAAACTCGACCATTCACCCTTCACATGATACTAGAGCACACCATATTGTACAAATTAGGATAATAAAATAAAATGAAACAACTACTACGCTGCCAAAATAAAAAACAACAATAAGCTTTAAAAATAATTATACTAGCAAAAAAAGTACAGAAAAATCAGGGAAGAGTATTCTTTTAAAAAATAAGACGTCATATTTTAGGTTAAGTTTAATTTAAAAATCCGCAGGCGCAATCTTGTTTCAAAATCAAATTTTCTGTACCAATCTAAAATTTGATAAACATATTCTCTTCTCTCTGTGCATTACTTTTTAGACTTCTTGTCATTTTCCTAACAAAAATTAAGTCTTAAATGGGAACTCTTTTTTATTACTTTAAATGTTTTTTTAAGAGTATAACACTGTATATTTAATGCATCTATCTATGTTCACGGGGTGGGAACCCAGTACCAACCTTCAATTAGGCCTTAGAAAATCAGCCAATAGCGTCGGAAAAAATACCACAGCATAGTCGCTACAAAAGAGCAGAAAGCAATTTGCTAACAGTTGTCTGGGTTATACAGCAATATATTTACATTTATTGTAAAGAAGCAGTTCAGTTTGAAATCATATTCTTGACTGTGCGTATATGTACTAAAAATTTCTTTTGAGTTCAACCCATTATCTACAACCGAAAATAGAAATTTCCAGAGAATATTAATTCTTAAAAATAGTGCTAAATTTTGACATGAATTTGTCACAAAAAATGTATTATATGTTTTACAAATGTTTTTTTGGTACTATGGAAATGATAAACTAAAACTAAAATGATATATAATTTAAAAATTGTAATAGTTTATAGACAACTGAAATTTTTTTTTAAGCGCAGCCATTCTAAAATTAGAGGTTTCTGCTCAAAATTATACAAATTATAGTAAAAGTTTTTATAGGTGATGTTTCATTTATGTGGCTTTTAAAATTTCTTTAGCGAAAAGTTTATAAAAAAAACTGTGATTGTCTGTTAGCCATGGATTTTGTTATTCTTGTTTGCAATAATAAAACTCTCATTTGGGAGGAAACTGTAATTTTAAAGATTGAAGCTACTCTTATAATTGTAAGTTCGTCTGAAGAGACCTTTCACAATATATTTGGTGACAACTTTCAGCAGTTTGCAAGTTTAAAACTAAATTACTGTTACCCGGATCGCCACGAAACCGATTAATATCCGGTGGATTAGAACCTGTTCTCAGCCATACTGAAAAATTATGTCTAACTTTTTATTAAATCCAGTTTATAAAATGTTTCCATCTCTTACATGCCGAAATCACGGGCTAACAAACCTGGTTTTAATTTTATAATTTTTTCTATCCGCGGAATCTGCGAGAAATAACTATTATTAATTTGAATAAAAAGGTACCTAAAATTTCTTTATATAAAGTAGTAAGCGTTTTTTGTCTGTCCCGAAGGATCTCGCTAACCCCTGAACCGATATTGTTCTCCTTTACAGTGAAGCTTCTTATAGGTCCTAGGAAGGTTTTAAACTATTTTTGGAGAGGGTGTCTTTACCACCCTACCCCCCAAAATTATTTTTAAAAGATCTTTTGAAACTCAAATTTAAAATGGGATGAGGTCAACTTGTTCTCCCTCCTACCAGTGCCCCTAGAGGCTTCTAGGGGGCGTAGCCTCTAGTATATTAATAAAGTAAATAACATTGAATTGATCGCTGTATTTTCATTTCAGATAAGCTAAGAAACACCAATTCATTTGGGCATTAAACTATTAAAGGTAATTTTATTTCATTTGAAACTATTAACGGAAATTTTACTTTTAAAAAATATCAGCTCAAAATTAGGCAAAAATGGTCATTATCAAGGCAAAATGTATTGGAAAGAGAGTATAATTGATTTTCTTCGGATTCAATATTCCTCTTATTCTAGAGAGAGGAAACAAATTCTGCTAAATTGAGATTTCACTCTTGATACAATGGTGTGCATAATTTTCCGCATATGTTTCACAGTATTACGTCGTCAGAAAGCACTTCAGACTGCTTCTTCCCCTTTGCCTACCTCTTGCCTTTAAATTTTTTTTTGTTGCTTTTGTGTCTTTTTGCAATAAGAAACATAATGCAGATGTGATAAAAAGCGGTCATTTTTGAACACTAAACTAAATGGTAGGGAGAAGGTAGATTGATGGAATAACTTAGTAAGTGAGGCTCAGAGCCGAATTATTTTCCGCTGGATTAAAACCGGTTCCGTACATTGCTGAAACTATTGTATCATATTGTAGAAAATTAATCCCCCTAACATTTCCCTTTATTCACCAAGCAAGCCACTGTATAGAAGGCATATATCTAAAGGGATAACACAATTGTCGATTAAGTAATGTACATCCCCAATGATGATACAAAAGTTTATCCTTTCTCTAGTTTAAAATTAATTGTTGAAACGTTTAGAATCTTAACTTTATGAACCAGCCAATCAAAATCAAACCAAAGAATAAGATAAAGTTATTATAAAACTTTAAGGACTAGTGTAAAAAATCCAAATGTCCCTTCCATCCATGATTGAAGGGGTTCAAATAATCGAGTAAGAGCAAAAAGGAAGTATTGATGAAGGAGTGTCATTTTAACAAGATATTCACAAAAAGGGTTTGTACGCCATAAACTGTAATTTTGAAATCACAATATTTAAAAATTGCATCACATCTGTATATATTTACCTAGGTTTATCAAGTATATTCCCTGCTATAGATATAATTTGAAATCATTCTGATATCAACCATCTTTATTTGACATCCTTGTTTATTGAATGTTAGACTTATTTGTATTACGACTTTAAGGTGTAACTCTTTGTCTAACTCATATCCTCAAAAACAGGAATAAAAGAGTAATTAATAGATGTAGGACAGGCAAAGATTATAGCAAGGAAGGAAATATAAACTTTGTACATATAATTTAGTATTCAATGACAACCAATCAACCAATTATACGTAGAGATATGGAATTCTTACAATACTTTTTCACTTACAGAATACCATATGCAGAAAATCAATATAGTATCAATATAGTTTGTCTCATTGCAATTATTCTCAAATTATTACAAACGGAATAATTATCTTTACCTTTTCCTTTATTCATGATAACCTACTTTTTTTGAATGACCAGGCTAACTGCATAGAAAAGGGATGGAAATGAGGAAGAAAAGTTTTGTAAAAACTAAAGATCTTACACACATTTTTTTAAAGGGGGTGGGGTAAAACCTCTGCGTGTTAAATGAAATACTTTTCCAGTAATGCTTTGAAACTGATCAATATCCGCTGAATAAGAACCGGTTCTCATCTATATTGAAAATTTATCGTATTACATACAATTTTTCTACGAATACTAGAATAAACATCATAAAATTAATACCTACCAGTTTTAATCTTATAATTTTTCATTTTAATATCCCCGTGAAACTGTCTATAAAACGATGCGATGAATAACTAATCTACAATTTACGTGATTTGTGAAAACTGACGACATAGGGCAATTTTTCTTTGTAATTTAGGAGTTATGTTATTTTTCAAGGAAGGGTCGATGATAGTAATACCTTCTTAAAATTGGCGGAGCACCTTTTTTCTGATTGCTCAATGTGTATGTAAATACATATTTGGATACAGAATAAAAATATGAAAAATTAATGGAAATACAAAAAAAACTGTCGAAAATTGAGGTTGTTTGAAGTTTACAATTAAAAATCTAACTCATAGAAAGCTTTAATTTTTTTTTATATAATCTAATATGATTATATATCCACTAAAGTAAATTAGCCAAATCCTATAAAATGTCCTTTGCTAGCCTAGAAGTTAGGCTTTTCTAAGTGTTACATTTAGTCTAAAGCTAGTCAAAAATTTTTATTTTTTTTATATTCTATACATGTATGCAATTTTAGATTTATAATTAATATGCGTTTCCCTGCATATTTAAGATTATTGTTAGGATTGGTAGTGCCCAGATAAGGGTTAAAAGGAGTACAGTCAAATTTTTAAATGGATAATTTTAGGTTTAAATTAATGTTAGAGACAAAACAAAAATCTTTAAAAATTCATCATACCTTTTTCATTTGTCAGTTACAGTAGAAAATTTATCACAATAGAAATTTTTGAAAAAAACTCCACCCTCCTTTTAAAATACTAGAGCAAAAAGCTACCGTTTTGAGAAATAACTTTTTGTTATTTTATTTGCTTTTAACATGTAGGGGGATATTTTTCCTTTAAAAAGCATAGAGAAGAAGTAAAATTAGAATTTAGGGACAGGCCAATGCACAATACATCAATTCATAGGATAATAGACAAAAGTTATATTATACCAATATAATATAATTATTAAATGCCTTTTTTTTGACAAATTTTTACGTTAATTGACCAAAATCTAAAAAAAGTTTTAAAATCTAGACATTTTGAAAGCTAACAAATCATAGAATGTAATTGATTAGATAAGGGTGTACAGCTTTTAACTAAAGCCCCCTCTATTCTTTAACCTTATTTAATACTGTGCTCTGATTGAAATATTATTTGTTTCTGATAATACTTGTCCTTGTTTGTAACACCTTCTTGGCATCTGGAATCTTACTTAAAAAATTTAACATGAAGGTTAGGAAATAGAAGAATTTTAGAAATATCTTGAAACCATTTTGATAGTGGGGCGAATTCAGAGTCCGATTTTGTACATTACATATGTTGTTTTGCTGGGTAGCTGTTATCATTTTAATGGTTAATGATGACTTAATATAATTTGATAAAAGTGAGCATTACTGACTAAACATTTATTTAAAGTGACGACATAATGTACAAATTTAATAATTCAAAAAACTTCCATTGACAATCTTTAATTTAACAAAATTCTAATAATGATATTGTAGCTGCAACCTTTGGTAATGAAATGGCAGCAAAAATAATATCCTTTACTACTTTTAAGTATGAAATCTAAGGTTAAAATAATAAAAGTAAGGTAGAAAAATTTATTTGGGATATCCATATACAAATTCAATATTATATTTCTTAAAAACAACAAATTATCCTAAAATGAAAAGCATTATTTTTCTTGAAGGTTACTTAGATTGATAAATTTGCTTTTTTTTGTTACAGATAATTCAAACAATTTTTAAAAATATAAAAAGTTCCTGTATTTTTGTAGCAAAAAATAATAATGGTAGATTAGATGGGAGACTATCAAATCATCCATTTACTTTGATTCGAGTAAAAGCTGTGCAGTTCAACGTATTTTTCTTGTTTGTGTTTTTGCATGATCGCATGGAGACCAAATTAAAATTAAATTCTTTATGTTTTTGTTTAAAATGTTTTGTTAAGCTCAGTTTTATCGCTTGATAGGTGTCTGCTTGTTAACATAACAAGGATGAATGTTACAATAAGTAGAGCAGCAATAAGCTCAGTGACGAAAATTTTTCTTGTGGGGGGAAGGGAGGCATTGTCGCACATAAGCCGTTGAAACCCATAAACAATGGTTCAAACTCATTAGTTTTTACAAATCTGGTGATTTCTTGTTCATTTTACGTTCAAAATGTGCGATTTTACCCCTTGCATGTAAATTTTGGATTGGGTTAAAATCAGTTTAAACAAGAGAAGAAAGAAAATGGAAATAAAGTTATGATAAAATTTTGCCATTTACATTGAACCTAAGAGAGTGAAAAATTTACATTAATAAATTTCTATGTAATATTCAAGTAAATTTGCAGTAAAGGATTTTTTCACT
>LS055487.1:0-15559 GCA_900241095.1 Acartia tonsa
GGATTCCAAACGGTAAAAAAAAAGGGGAAGGGCAGGTTGGTTAAATTTTTTATCAAAAAAGTAGCAAAAAAGGCCCTTACCCCCCCCCCCCCAAACACACATAAATGAAAAATAGCCTAAATCCTATCCCTTACAAATGCAGAGTAATATGAAAAGTTAGTGGATTCATCAGTCTAATGGGTTCCAAAATCATCCAACTCTCGATAGATTTGTCTTTATGCAGTCTAGATTTTGCTACAATTACTTTTTATAGCTGTCATACTGAAACATGGAAAATATTGATCTTGTTAGTTTTTACAATTGTGAATTTAAGAATACAAGTTTAGCAACTTTTTACACTATAATGAATTTCCATTTCCCTCGCCCAATCCCCCATCTTCTCTCTCTCTTTCCAGGTCCCCTTGTAGCCAAAGATTTTATAGAAAACTAAATTTTTCTTTCAACAACGGTTTTAAAAAATATGGAGAGGGAAGATGCTTTATAGTAGATTTAATAATCTAAGGGTAAAGAATTACAAAATGGCTGGACAAATAACTTTATATCTTTGGGAAGAGATTAGATCTGAAGAGATATATCCCTCATTCTTTAAGGCGAAGCCCCTAGTGGCTAGAGGCAAAATCACAAGTTTCCAATTAAAGCTGCAAGAGGATAAAATTGGAAATAATTTAACCATTGAAAAGCATCTTAAAGGCGGAAATGCCTTAGCTATTATAATGGTCCAATTTAGTCAGGAAATATTTCATAAAATCTCATGGTCTTACTGTTCTACCAAGGACAATTGTAAGCTAGGAAACAAAACTAATTTAGGCTGGAAAGAAGTATAAAACCTCGTTCCATACTAATTATAGCTAATGATAAATAAAAGCGTAGCATGCACATTAGAGTCTCCATAATAAATATATCCATTGGATGGTCATAAAATGTTATTAGTGATGCCATCTTTTCACCATTTCTAGGCGGTGTGTTTTCACTTCCGCATATAAGCATTCCACATTCACAAAAAAATAGCATATATATATGATGCGGTGTTTGATTATAAGAATGCAAAAAAAAGAGAAAAGGAACAATTTGTTCTGCTGTAATAATTATGCGGTTCTGGTGATTTATTATTATGATACATGTGAGGAAGTAATGTCACACCCTTCTTAGCGCATCTCTACCTATCTCAGTTTAAAATGTAAATATTCCACATTTTTAAGTCTGCGATACTTGGAGTTTCGAAAAACAAATAGATGAAGGAACAAGTACCTAATTCTGCTATTGGCGCGTTTTTGGGAATGCTCGATGTTTAAAAATTATAAATTGAGTCATAACTAAACACGTTATTTTTTTTTATTTGTAAGGAGTGGAAAGGAAGAATGCGTTGGCCCATTAACAGGTGCAACTCAAGACCTTGCACGGTCAGGACATGTAAACAAATATCATGAAGTCAATTGTTTATAAATATAAATATTTCATTTAATCAATTTGCCTCAGCTGACTAGAACTACCCAAATTGACCAACAGCGTCTAAATTTTTAAAGTGATTAAAATGAATTGTGTGTTTGTATGTATGTTTGTACGTAGGTTTGTATGTGTGTTTGTACGTATGTTTGTATATGGTCATTGGCTTGGATTTAATGATGGTTGATGTACTTTCATCCTAGGGCCAAAACTGTCTTTAGTGCTAAAAAATGCATACATATTATAGTAGCGAAGCAAATCTATAATTGTTGTACAGAACCCAAAATCTATTAGAATTGAATAAAGCGAATAAATATTATACTGGAGAAATTTATTCTTTTTTGTGAACGCAGTCTAGCTCTATACCGCTGCGTTTTTTCAAACTCTATAATTAGGGCTTGTATGACCTACACTACATTTCGTTTTGTATTTTATTGTAAAAATCTAACATATAAACTCCTTTTTGTACTATTACCATTAGCATCATACACTTAAATACCAGCAGAAGGAACCATCATAAATGTATAGCGTGTAAAATACGCTATAATATAATACAGTACATGATGTTTTAGTATAACGCAGAACCGGTTCTAATCCTACGGAAATAATCGGAGCTAAGTTCAAAAATGTTTTCAAATCGTTAAAGACAAATAGATGGAAAACCCGATATGAAATTTTATTTGTTATAAGAATAACGAATAAAAGGTCAAAATCCTGTAAGGAGTAACTAACAGTAAAAAAATTATTTACAGCATTAAAAGGATAGAGTATTCTTTTGATTAGTTTATTGGTATCTTAAAATTAAATGGTTAAATGTTCCAAAGAGTTTTAAAAATAAGAACTTGTATTGTCAATTAATCACTGAATATCACTTTCCTTTTGTAAAATTCTATCTGAAAAATAACTGAAATAATTAACTCATAAATATCGGTAACGGCTAACGAACGGATGGACGAACATTCTTTTTTCTAGAAAGCAGCCTCTGTAATTTTTAGTAAACTTTTTTCTAAATTGTCCTGTCTTTATATTCTTGAAATACCAGACGCTACTACCAAAAAAAACTAAGAAGGATGATTCATATAATAGGGCTAGAGTTTGCCAGGGAAGAAAGGGACATGTGACTTTAAATTTTACTGCTACTCAAAGTTTTAAAAACAAGGTCTCTTATTCGAAGGTTTCAAATCTTGAGGATTTTTTCAAATTCTATTAGATTAGCTGGTTATAATCTAGTAGTCTTTAATTTTTTCAATCAGCTTTAATTGAGGTATTTTTGTTTATCATCATGTATTGCCCATTGTCTTATCCCTTAAGATCCATGGAGTTAGCTTACCTTGTAAATTATATTTAATTATTCAATATTGGTACTGGAAAAAATAGAAAAATAATTTCAATGAAAATTTATCATCAAATTAAAGTATATGGAAGTCTGTTTGGTTTTAACTAAGGTATATGAACTTTTAAAGAAAGCTGTACTGTAATCCTGGGCAGGTTTAATACTGTTTTTCAAGGAGTTAAGTACCGACAAAAAAGTGATAAAAATGGTCGTGACTTACATATCATCGCTTAACGTTATTCTAATGCAGATTAATTGAAAGTGGTCATAGTTGACATATTAGTTTAACGACATTTTTTATAGAAATAATTAATATCTTCTGGATAAAAAACGGTAAAATGGCATTATAACTACAGTGCTATGTTGATACATAACAGCATAAATGTTTGAAAAGAATTTACTTATATACCATTCCGTTATTCCCTGTTAAAAGAATAAGGCCCCCGGGTAAAAAGCAGACATATGACCCAACAGAAAACCAGGCATGACCTGTGCAATTCAAATTCCCAAAGTATTTTTCTCTCTTTTATTTTTTTGCGCATTTCTGCAGTTTTCTTTAGCATTACATAATTGCCTCCTGACATTTTTACAGGAAGGTTTTTTTGGTACCTCTATCTTTTTTGCTTTCGTTAAAATCTCTTTCTTTTTACTTCTTTTTAGGTTGATTTACCTATTATTTCTTCTTTCTCTCTCTTTCACTCTCTCTGTCTTTGTCTCTCTCTCTCTCTCTCTCTCTCTCCCAATTACTGTTTTTCTGACATTCGTAATTAAAAATCCCAGCCAGGTTTTCCATGTTTTGTTTATGTATTAAAATTTTAATAATGATTACATTTAATTAATTTGATTGTGGTATGGACTGGGGATATAAAGTACAACAAGAACAAAAACATTACACAGCGCAGGAGTATAGGAATAATAATCTTGTCTAAATCATGTGTAGTTATTTTATCAACATAGGTAAGGTATATAGTCACAAAGTTATTATGTCGATAATTTGTCAGCCATCACCTCTTTGGCAAAAAAAAAAAATTGCCTATGCTAATAATAATCCTGAAAAAAATCTTAATTTAAAACATTTAGACCTTACAACTTATTTCAGGCAATAAATTATTTATAAAATGGGTTGCTGAGTAATGAACACTGAACCCTTCCCCAAAAATAAGGAAGAAATAGGAGTTTAAATCCTCGGCATAAATTTGTAGATAGGCACTTGTAAAAAATAAATTTTGCCCAATCCCATAATCCCTGGATACCTGGGTATAATTGGTCAAATTGCTTGGTCAATTGTCCTCAGGCAAGACTTGCCATAAAGAGGTGTGTTACAAGGGTGCTTTCCCTCAAACCAATTCTTGGCCACAGAACACCCCTCCCCCCTCTTATTTTTAAAAGCTAAGGTACAACCAAGTACAACTTTACAGGAGCAAAGCAAATGAAAATTTCGATCTCTGTTCGATTAAAAATACAATAGTTTCTTTATGACTTACCTCTGCGGGGGTCTCTTACCCTGTAGGTTTACACTGTACCTAATGTTACCTATATAACCTAACCCGGGGTAAAACACATAAACGATTGCTTTTACGAAAAACTACTAACACCCCCCCCCCCTTCTCCAATTTATTTCAAAATTAAGTGTCGGGGGGTGGTTAAGAGATCGGCGGTTACTTTGAGGGAAATCGCCATTCTAAGTATATAGAATTCAGACACCTATCAGACAAACAGCCATTTTTTCTATGCAAGAATTTGCCTATAAGACAAGTTAGATTTTGGCAGAAATAAACAAATTACAGATCTCTGTGTTTCCTAAAGACTTAAATGATATCAATATATCTAAAGGCAGGTGCATTTATTTTTAAATGAGTTTTTAATCATAAGAAATGAAATATTAAATCTATAAAATGTTATTTATCTGTACATAAGGCGACTTATGTTTAAAAACATTGTCCTAGATCGTCCAAGGAATCAAAATTCAAAAAATCAATAAATAAGATAATCATTTCATGTAAAAACTATACATTTAAATAGTTGAAATACACTTACGAATTTTCTGAATATGATTATAGAATTTGATCGATCCTCTCTAAACTGTGCCCTAAAACACCAAACAAAGTTTGAAATTCATGGGACGATTCTAACATGCCTAAATTAACGACCAAAGCTGTCCGTAACAAGAATAAAAGGAGCCTAATGACAGACAACCGAACAAGTAAATAATATACTAGATGCTCATGGTTTAGTAAATCTTCATTTCAAATTTCAACAGTCTATTTCAAGTAAAAGTCGAGAAAGACATATTTACCCAAAAAAACATACAGGCATAGATAAAGACGGACAGAAATTTGAAATATAGAGAAGCTTCGCTTTTAAAATATTATATGGTATGTTTACCAGATTTTAAAACAATAAGATAATAAATAACTACTCAAGCCCCAAAAACAGACACAGAGAGAGAGAGAGAAAGAAAGAGAAAGAATGTGAAAAATGGATGGATATATTAGTTCAAACTAAATAAGAAGCTTTTAAGAACAGTACAAAAAAACAGCAATTACTGGTACCAAAACCTTTTAAATAACGTTCTCTCATTTGTTAGCTTAAAATCTTATGGCACTTTTATAAATCTTGATTGGTTGGCTCAAACTAGCAATGTAAAAAGTTATTAGGAATAATTTGAACTATAGGAGTTGTAATTTTGTTTATCATCATTATAAAATTTAGCTGATATTATTCTCCTTATTTTTACCAAGCTATCTATCCCTTTTTTCCCGTTGTTGTTGTTGAGCATTTTTGGGTACATATTATGAAACAATAGCTCAACCACCTAGCTCACTTGATCTCATGGAAAAAGCATATGCTGCAATTTTTCTTTACATAATAGGGACTGGATGTGTGTTTGTCTATGTGTTTGTACTTTCAGATATTGCTGAGCTGAGCTAAGCTGATATGGCTCGCCTTCATAGTGAAGCTTCTTATATGTCCCAAAAAAGTTTTAACTATTTTTGGGAGGGTAACCTCTACCCTCCAAAAAAAATCACCCAGAGAAAAAAAATTTCACCTCCCTTCAAAATATGTTATAAATGAAATTGATTATAGAAGGTCGACATTCTACATTCCCCCCTCTTTTCAAACAGACATTTATGCTATTAAAGTTTGGGAAAGATATTTTAAATTAAAATTGAAGATTTATCCTTTACTATTCGTGTGTCTTTACTTTAGGCTCGCCATTGCCCCATGGCAAGATTTTTACAAAGCCTAACATTATCATATATACACAATACTAGCCAGTATTACACTTTATACTCTGTGCATGTGTATAATATTTTTACAAAGAGTAACATTATCATATATACACAATACTAGCCAGTATTACACTTTATACTCTGTGCATGTGTATAATATTTTTACAAAGAGTAACATTATCATATATACACAATACTAGCCAGTATTACACTTTATACTCTGTGCATGTGTATAATATTTTTACAAAGAGTAACATTATCATATATACACAATACTAGCCAGTATTACACTTTATACTCTGTGCATGTGTATAATATTTTTACAAAGAGTAACATTATCATATATACACAATACTAGCCAGTATTACACTTTATACTCTGTGCATGTGTATGATATTTTTACAAAGAGTAACATTATCATATATACACAATATTAGCCAGTATTACACTTTATACTCTGTGCATGTGTATAATATTTTTACAAAGAGTAACATTATCACATATACGCTATATTAGCCAGCATTACACTTTATACTCTTTGATGTGTATAATATTTTCAAAAAGAGCAACATTATCATATATACACTATACCAGCCAGTATTACACTTAACGATAAAAGGCAATAAAACATTCAAAAAATAATTGGTGAAAAGGTTGACAAATTTTTTCAAAAATGCGTAATAAAAGGTAATATTAGACAGTATAAAAAATAAAAGGTAATATTATACAGTATAAAAATCATATAATTTTTATTCTGCTTATAAATATCAAATAGATAGATTTTGCAAAAAGAAATAAACCAATTTCTATAACTATTATTAAATACCAATAACCTGATATTTAATTATATTTAGAAATATATTGGAATTCAGTTAAATTGCTTTGTTTATTCTGAGCAGCGCATTTGTTCTATAACTAGGGTATGTATGTCCGTCTAAAGAGCGTTATGAGAGGTAAAATAGAGCATAGGTTACTTTATTATTGACAGATTCGAAAATTTTTAACGGATAATTTGCTAGAAACTGAGTTTAGTAATACTACTGTAAATAATTTTACTATTCTTTTTCATCTACTTATATTGAAATGATTTACTTGATAAATATGAATTTTAAAGTAGATTTGCATCTAGAAAAAAAGACAATAAAATGAATAATAGTTGGCAGATATTTGATTGGGTAGCCTATAATTACGACACCTCTCACAGTATCACGCAATCCATTCACTAAACTCATAATCATACCAATACAAATAAGTGTCTCCCATTCAGTGGCGTGCACAGAATTATAGTGAAAGTGCAAATGCCCGAGGGGTTGTAAACAAAGGCACCCCCCGCCCTTCCTAGTACAAACCAATGGTAAATTCAACACTTTAAATTGTTAATTAATATTTCTAATTCTATTACATATAAAAAAAATTGACCTGCGCTAACAGATTTTTAAAATATTTGTAATCTGATGAATGATTATTATGGAAGAAGCCATTCTTGTTCTTATTTTGAATAATTCGTAACTCTTATTGAACTTACCTAAATTAAAAGATTAATTAATTCGTGTTTTGATTTAATCATATGATATTTCTATAAAAACCGATTCTTTTTGGCAAGTGTTGTAAAAAAATCACAAAAACTAACATTTTTTTAATGGCTGACTTTATTTTTTTTTAATGGCTGACTTTATTTGTAGCAACAAATCCGTCATTAAACAAAGTAGGGTGGCCATTTCGGCATATCTTGGTCGGACAGTCCAACGGACATGCTATTTGTATAGATTTGATTTGACAATTAAATATTACTGGTATGAAATAATGATAAAAACCTAGTTATAATCATAAATTTTATATAATATATTTTACTTTTCAGGGAAGCTTGAAATAGGTCCTGAGCAGTGTTTTACTAAGCACTTTTGGGCTTTAAAGCAATTTTTAGAGGTTTAAACCTAAACCTCATATAAAACCTTGAAGTATGAATCATCGCCTTGAATCCGTTGTAAAATAACACAATTTGCAAAAACAATATTTTTCTCTCTCTGTCTCTCCCTCTTCACAACCATCAAAGACACAGTTTAGGATATTTAAAAAGGAATCAGCCAAAATGTATCTTTAGAAAAAAAGGGTCATGTTCAATCTGCTTTGGTTATCCTAATCAAAACTCAAAATAAAACTTATTTCTAAATCAATTGTACAATAAATACATAGATATAAAAATCGAATTTGGTTAAAATTAATAAATAATTAAGGAATTTGGGAATTTCAAACGAATAAGGTAAGTTCTACGATTTAAAGAACGGAATTTTGCAAACAGTTATAATTTATTATATATTTTGAAATATAAAATTATTTTCAGATAACTTATTACTCCAAAGCACTTTAAAAACACACAAGATCACACACACACAATAATAAAAAAATAAAACTCAAGAATTTGAAATCCATCCTCTTCAAATTTTCCACAAATAAAGGGAGTGACTGACATACAGACAGACATGCAGTTAAAGATATTTGATAGAGAGACAGATAGATAGATGGATAGCTAGATAGACAGAAAGATAGTTAGACAGTTAGATAAAAAGACAGCTAGATAGTTAGACAGTTAGATAAAAAGACAGCTAGATAGTTAGACAGTTAGATAAAAAGACAGCTAGATAGTTAGATAAACAGATAAATAAATAGATAGCTAAATGGGCAGACAGATAAATAGCTAGACAGTTAGTTAGATAGATAGCTAGATAGATAGATTGATAGATAGATAAACAGATATATTAATAGACATATATATCAATAGACAGACAGATATTTAGACAAATAGATAGATAGACAGATAAATAGATAGATAGACAGATAGATAGACAGACAGATATATAGAATGAAAGATATAGACAGTTTGATAGAATGACAGTTAGATAGACAGATAGAAAGTTTACATTAAAAAGTAAAATTTGTTAAAAAAAACACACAAAAAAATAATAGATTTGTTGGCAAAACCCTAAATTTTAGTGTAAGCCATTGAGCAATTTACCACTTAGTCTTGGGAAACAGTAATTTCAGTAATTTTGTCCCTAAAAACTTCAACATGGTACAAAAAGTTATAATTTGACCACTGAAATCACCTTTTTGCGCAAATTCAATCTGAAATTTTTTATCTATGTATAAATTTCCTTACTATCTATCTATTTATCTTATAGTTTTTTTACAATAACCTACTCATTTGTATTATTTGGTGTGGTTTTATGCTATTTTTCTGCTTTCCTTAATCTCTTCTTATGCACAAGTAAAAATATTTTATTGTTAAGATCTCGCTAACCACTGAACCGATTGTTTTATCTAATTTAGGAAAGCTTCCCATAGTTCTTTTTGCTTCCATAAATGCTAGGGGCGCAGCTAATAGACTAAATATAATTTTTTGAATAGAGTTTTTGTGTATATGGGCGTTGTCAACCTTGTTTTCTTGGATTTTACTTTTCATAATTCTATTTAACTTGAAAATGTAAGATTACTCAATAGCAGCCCAAAAATGTATTTTTTCAGAATTGACTACTTTTCTATTTCATTTCCTTTCTCAATTATTCTATCTCTATGTCTCTTTAATCCCCCCCCCGGGCCCCCTCTCTCTCTCTCTCACACACACATTAGGTTATTATGAAAATAGCGTTATTCAGTGAATATTTTTTCAAAACTGCCTAATGCCTAATATTGTCATAGTTTCGACGAAAGTATTAGGCAAATGAAACTCATTATTGCTAGGGGCGCAGCCGATGGTAGTTGACATAAACTCATTGACCAATGTTTGTCGACACTTCGCTAACTTCCCAGAGTGACAGGGAGCCAGTGCTGACTAATAGGGAATGAGTATATTTTGAACATTTGAGAAATGAGGTAAGCTTCCTCTGCCCTAATAAGGACTTTAACATCGTTTCAGGGAAAAGGAGATTTTTAAAAGAGGTTTTAAAAATTCCAAGTGTATTATACTAGCTTTAATTCCATTTCAAAAGGAATTCTGTGTTAAATATTTACTAGTCTATCAATATCTAGCGGCTGCGATCCTATCAACTAGGTGACCTGTTTTAGAAGAGGTAGGAAAGAAGGGAAAAATAGCTTAAAACCATCCAAAGACCTTAACCTGAAAGTAAAATATCCTAAGACAATCCTTGGACCTATGTGAAGCTTCATTCAAGTGGAAAACTAAATCGGTTCGATAGGTATCGAAATCTTTAGCTACAGACATAAATCCTTACTACTTTATATAAAAGGATAGCATAAACCATACTAAGACATAAAATAAAAAGATAAAATACCCTGCAACCTATGTGAGGCTTCCCTAGAATGGAGAACTCTATCGGTTAAGTAAAAAAATACAAAACTTACTACTTTACACAACTTTACTCTATCAGTTAAGTAAAAAAATATAAATCCTTACTACTTTACATAAAAAATGATATTTTACTTATGCCTTTTTCTAACCATTATATTATACATCTTCAAAAACTCTCTCTTCCATTTTCAATTTTTCAATCACTCTCCTTAATATATAGTAGCATAGCTACTTCATAATTAGGGTTTTAGTAAATGGTTTTATGTTTTATGAAGATTCCTGTAAATAAAAAATATGGTATAATGTGATATTTTGAATGCAGGAAGCGTAGCAACTCAAATCCTAACTAAAAAGTTAGTTCGTCCCTTTTAAACTTATTAGGATATGGCTATTTTATACTTAACTTTAAATGAATAGAATTGTCTTATTTTTTTATCATTTAAGGTGGTGATTCCTATTCCTGGGTGATTCCCAGGAACAATAGGACATTTCGTTAAAGCATTTCCATAACATATAAGATACAAATTCAATAGTCAAGTCTAATGAGTAATTAGGATTTTTGAAGAATTTTTAGGATTTTTTTGGGGAGGGAGGGCTTCAATATTTAAAGCATTTTTATTGAACAAATAGCCGCATTTTCCTATGTCTGCCGTTCTTTATCTTCGCTATAATGTAAGTAGTCAATCTTGTTAGTGTATGACTAAAAGTAGGCTCTAGATTTTTCTGTTTGAATTTTACTAATATGGAAAAAAAACAAGGTTGATAACATCAAAAATAGCGAATTTTGTTTTATATTTACAAGGGAAAGAGCATATGAACGAAAACTGTTATGCCTCTAACTGCTCATTGCCTCGCAGTCAATTTTACAATAAATTTTACTGTAAATTATACTGATACCAAAAGTCTTAATTAGTAGTTGTTCTCGATAGTACAAACGATTCCACCAATGATTTTAATCTACAGAAGGGGAGATTTATTCATATCATTTAATGGCGGTGATTATTTCTTTGTCCATTGTCTTATCTCTTAAGATCCCTGAAAAATTTTTATTTTTCTTTTAGGACCCAGCAATTTAAACTGGTATTCGCATGACCTATGGGGGGGGGGGGTTACAGGAAAATGCAAATGCACAAAATTATGATCTCTCCCAAACATCTTTCTTTCTATCTTCCTATCCTTCCATCTATCCAACTATCTATCCTTCCATCTACCGATCTTTCTATCATTTTATTTCCATAAAATATGTATCTAAATAATTTGTGGGTTGTAGTATTATGTTAAGATTTCTTATCACACAACATAAAATGAAGTTCAGAGCATATAAAGATTTTATTTAAAATTCACTTTATATAATATACAAGAAAAATTAGTTTTTAAAACTTTTATAGAGAGAAACAAAAGTTCAATCAATCTACATCCCTTTTGTCTTTTCATTAGTAAGAAAGGTTTTTCTCTCATCAAAAAATGGGGACCACAAGGTATTAGGGGTAACATAAATATTAAAAATTTGCTGTTTTTAATTTGCAAAAAAAGCAGTATTGCAAAAACATACTAATAGTAATAAGAGAGAGAAAGAGAGAAGGAAAAAGATATGAGTTGCTAGGTATGATGACTCATATCTTATATCTATGATAAAAAGTAAAAGTATTTCTATCTGTCCGTCTGTCTGTCAATCCAAAGATTAAGATCTCGCTAACAGCTGAACCGTTAAAGAGAGATATAGAAATAAGTGTTGATATTAAGATGACTCATATTTCATGTTAGTTACAAAATACATACAGAATATACAAATAAAAAAGTGACTTGTTGTCCTATATGATCTCAAAAACCTCTGAGGTTCTTTTATTCAGTATTACATTTATGTTGTCCCAAACGAGGGATTTTACACGTGTCATATAATCTACTGTAGGGCTGCAGGGGCGCTGATATTACAATTTTGTAATTTGATTTAAATTGTAATTTTTCAACCCTGCAAGTACCAAAAATTCACATTTATCTTTCTTGGTTTGAGAGATCTTAATAAACAGACAGACAAACAACTTTTAATTTAGATTTTCTAATATTTTTTACTTGTGGATAGCTAGATAGATATTTATTAAGATAGAAAGATAGAAAGTTAGTTATGGCCCTTTTTGGGTGTTCCGCACTTTTTAAATTGGTTGTTTGAATAGACGAACAAAATTGAGACAGTTCCTACAAAACAACAGGAAAAATATTGCAAATTTATAGCATAAGTACCATTTATATAATATATATATTTTTAATTTTAATTTTTTTCATGGCCGGCAGACCAACGGACAAAGTATACATATTATATAATGAAAGCTTATTGTAGAAAGAAATCTTCACATAAGATTTCAGCCTTCTATCTTAAATAGTAGCTGAGAAAATCCTATTTACACAAAAGGGAAAAGACATACAAACGGACATTTTGAATTATAGAGTACTATCAACAAAGTGGTTCTAAACATTAAAGATGAACATTAGAAAATATTATTTTTAGGTGCTTACACAGGATTTTCCTATAGGAGTGCATGAAGCGCAAGGAAAAATTTACCACATAAACAATAAATTTCATATAAAGAATGTTATTTGAACGTTATCGTACTTATCGCTATTTTAACGTCTGCAAAGCAGATAAAAGTAAAAAAGACAAGGATTAACAGTAATAAAGGGATAGGACAAAAATAGAAAAATTAATCTCCTCCCTCTCCCCTTTCATTTTGGAGATGAACTAAATTTAATCTTTAATATCATCTCCCTCCCTAAGTAAAATAAAAATAGATAAACAAAATAATGAATATAAGAAACAAAGTTAAAAGTGAAAGGAAGAGAAAGAGATTTAAAGAAAAAAGGAGAGAAATGAATGACAAAAAGAAAAAGAGAGATATAATGAATTGGTAGACAAATAGATAGATAAATATAATCATAGATAGATAGATAGCAGGGATCTAAAGGGATAAGACATTAGCCTATAAATTGATGTATGTCCTCAATGATGATACACAAAATTAACCTATCTGTAGATTACAATTAGTGTTGAAGCGTTTAGAAACTCAACTTAATGAACCAACCAATCAACAGTTTTAAATTTTCCCAACGTATAAGAGATATTATTATAATGTCCCCTCCCTCCCTGGATAGATAGAGAGAGGGAGAGTATAAAACTAAAGCTGAATAGAGCTTTAAAAACATGACTAATTCTCTTTTTATTTTTTGTTATTACTAAAGTTACATAAAAGAATTAATGAGAAAAAAAGGGTTTGGCCTGTGCAACGTTTTTCTGAGTACATGTGTAGCTTTTTCGAATAATGTATGGATGTAATTGATGTTAAAAAGTACATAATAATTAATTAAAACGTTATGCAGTTTAAGCGTTGCTAAGCTTATAATAGTATGACAAATAATTAAAACAAAAATTTAATCGTTTTTAGTACCTAAAGAATGCATAATTCACGTTTTTTTTCAGCAAATCGACCATGCACATTCAATTCTAGTTTTAAAGATTCTTGGGATGATTTCTCTTGGACAGTGGGTACCCTCCCCCGAAATAGTTATAGACCTACTAAAGTGTAAAGTAAATCCTATTACTTTTATATAAAGATAATAAAATATAGTATATCCTGATTTAATTTTAATTAATTAAAATATTAACTAAATTTATTATAGGCCAACAAATATTTAAAATTTATAAGAAGTAGATATAAAGGAATATCCAAGGCATGCTCAAGAAATTTAATTGGCTTAATATTTGCTGTTTGCCTTATTTTTCTCTTTCTTCTATCTTTTTTTCTCTCTCTCTATTTTAACCTTTCTCTCTTTCAATTATACATTATTCTCTTTTTTAAAAAAACACTCTCTTTAAAATCACATTTCCATGTTTATATACTTGCTTCGTCTCTAGACTCTAGGGGAGATCTGGGGAGGTGAGGAAAATAGCTTTAAAACAACCCAAGATATTTAGAGGCTTTACCTCAAATGTATAACCAATTAGGATAGGCAGTGATTGAGATATTTAGCTTCAGACAAAAAAAAATATACTACTTGATATTATTTGATTTATTTTCTCTTCTTTTTTTCCTTTTCTCTCCTTGCCTGCCTGATGATATATTTTACCACACACGCCGTCATTGCCCGAATCGTGGTGTACATCCACCTCCGCTAATTTACAAGCAATGAAATGCGCATTTTTCTTTCTATTTTATTAAAAGTAATAAGGTTTTGTCTGTTTTTCCGTTAAGATCTCAATAACGCTAAACACAATTAGTTCTGTATTATTTCACAAGTTTTTATAATGTTTGTAGGATACATATTTATTTTAAAGTCTTTGGAATGTTTTTAGGCTTATTTCAGTCCTCTCCCCAGAGACCCCTAATCATAGGGGCGAGGACTCTATCTTCTAATACCATCTCACCAACTATAAAACTTCTTCTTCCAATATATTTTGCTGTATATGTTTTGCAAATTTGCCTAATTTTGCATGACACTTACACGAGGTTGTATGAACACCGATATATATATATATATATATACAAATCTGCCTTAGGGGTTTACCATGGGCCTGAGAAGTCAAGCACTAAGAATTACGTAAAGTGACGGGAAAAAAATATTTTTAGTTATTTTAAATGATTTTTTAAAACTAAATCTGACACTAAACTTGGCTGAAGATGGTGAAAATTTCACCAAAATATAAAAAAAGTAATTTGAAGGAAAAAATCAATATTTTATTTATCACCAGTAAATTCGCCTTTAGGGGAGGGCAAAGGAGGTGAGAAAAATAGCCTAAAACCAACCAAAGAATTTGTAGAGCTTCCGAATGGTACAACCTATTTAGACCAGCAATTTCTCAGATCAATGATTCTTACAAATAAAAACCTTACTTCATACTTAAGGATTTACTTTAATAAGTAAGTTGGTGACTTAAATTGTTTATGTACAACTTTCACATTTTTTTTCTTTTATCTTTTTCCTTTCTATTTTTTGTTTTTGTTTTAAGATGTCTGATGTATTTTTGCTCCTCTTTATTTCTCTGATTTTCCTATTCTAAAATTAGAGAACGACTCTTGAAATGCTGAAAAGAGGAGAGAAATAGCTCGAGAGAGAGACAGAGAGAAAGAGAGAGACAGAAAGAAAGAGAGATACAGAGAGAGCAAAACGGGAGAAAAGAAAAGAGAGAGGGGCGGTGTATGTCCATTTTTGGTCATAAATTTGCCATATTTGCATGTTTTCTTTATTTCTATCAAT